>JABUQX010076444.1:177500-207500 GCA_015478945.1 Trachelipus rathkii
ACTTTGTTTTACCCCTTTGATTCTGGTTTGAACTGGTTGCACAACAGTGCTAGATTATACTCCTATTCCCCCTTTTTTTCTCTCTCTCTCTGGTTTTACAAAGGTGCTTTATACTGTATCTTAAACAAACTTGGTTCAAAGCTAAAATCTTATTGTAAAATTTTACATTAATCAATTTAGTTTGATATACATACTTGTCCTTATGGACCGTTCAATTATATTTGAATAATTTATTCTGAATTTCCTTGTTTATTACCATATTTTGAATATTTTGCTTATATTGTACAACATATGGCTTGAACTCTTGCTTAGTAATTACTTAATACTTTAATTTGGTATCATGCATATGAGGTTTACATTATGTTTACTAGAATATCTGGCATTCATGCTGGACTTATTTTTTGATTGCTTTATTATATTGCATGTTGCTCTGGATTGAAAATTTGTTTTAAAAATTGCTTACCCTTTGAACACTGCTTCCTTTAATTTGCTTTCAGCAAATTCTTTTTGTCGGGAGGTTGTTAGAAATATTTATTCTTGTATTAAACCTTCCTATTTTGCTATTAACTATTTTCGATTGAAGTAGGGGATTTTAAAAATGGTTATAAAAAATTAAGGATATTTCTTGTCTCTCTAATTTACACTATGGTTTAGAGACTTTCTTGGTTTGGGAAATATATATATTTTTGTTAGGCAACAAACAAGGCGAGCTTTAAAAAGATAAACAAACCGCACTTAAGAAAATGGTTCAACGCGGCTAAGTTTAAATTCATGCCAGTGAGCAAGTTTTGTAGCAAATGCTATGTAAATAATTTACACTAATTTAAAGTCCAAAATCTGAAGAAATTATAAGAGTAACGTAATGTATTAATTTAACTTTAAACAAATAGTTTCTAGTTCAGGTCTTAATGAAGATCTCAATATTTAGTATAGAGAAGTTAGTTCCCAAACGTAAATTAGGCCAGGATCTATTATATGCTATTTTATTCTTACATACCTCTAACTCTATCTCTCTAAGCCTAGTTTTAGTTTTGGGCCTTTCTCTTACATAGTAGAAATTTATTGTGGCTTAAGCTAGAAATTATCCCAACAACTACATTTTTAATTTTACCTAAAAGCCTTATACTTTACAAGGCGTCTCTCCAAGTTTATTTCTTGGAAATCATTACTTAAATTATTATCTTATATATAAGGTGAGTTTTTACTTTATTTTGTTAACTTTAAGCAAATAGGCTAGATTTGAATAATTTTTAATAGGCGATCACTCATTACAGGAGTGAGCAGTTCACAACTGTTCTAATTGCACATTAGAAAGTTCTGCCAAGAATATTTCTATTAATATATATATATATATATATATATATATAAATAACGTATATATATTATATATATATATATATATATATATATATATATATTATATATATAATATAATATATATATATATATATATATATATATATATATATATTTATACTTATTCATTGAATATGGTGATTCTCTAATAAATATACTACGAAAATAAGTAATTTTGATCAGGGATGACACGAAAAAAATCTAATGAAAAAATCAACTGATTTTTACTGATTTTTATTTGATGATGCAAGATTTTTCGTTTTACTTCACGTCTTTATATATATATATATAAAAATAAACTTTAATATATATATATATTATATATATATATATATATATATATATAATATATATATATATATATATATATAGATGATGGGACGATTAAATCGGAATGGCATCGCAATCGGAGGAATCGGCTGTTTTTCAGGAATCGGAATCGGCAAAATTGTACCGATTCTTTGACCGATTCTTTGGTATATAATCTGAAAGTAATTTTTATTCGATCTTTATGATATTTCAAAGACAATATTTCGAAGTCTGCCGATTTGATTTTTAATTTCAGTCTTCCTAATTCTATTTAATTAAAGAAAACTGGATTGAACGGCGCATCTTTACGTAGCCTAAGATATCATTTTAGGATTTTCAGACAGTCATGGTGAGCAGACATTTGGCGCAATGTTTCTTTAGTCATGTTATGTAATATGTTTTGATTTTGATAATTCTATACCCGTGAACTCCTAAGTGAGCAGTGAAATATTGGCCTTGTAGGCTTGTAATAATTGGAGGCATTGAATATAAATGTTATCCTTCGAGTTCCACCTTTCCACGTATCCCACACAGCATCTAATATAAGTGATTTTGTCTTCAAAATGTTATGGAAGAATTCAATATCCCTGCTAATAAATTCATGTTATAGTAAGGATAACGCACCTAATATGCTGCAGGAGCTACACAAGCAGGATTCCAGGAATTACGTTGCTTTTTATACTCTTTGAACAACTAGTTCTCAATGATGCCATATTTGAACAAAGAGACGTGAAAAAATTATCCATATGCAAAAAATCGTACGTCATTTTAATCACTCGCCTCGAGCTATTGCCAAGTATGAAGAATATCAAACTATATTTAATTTACCACAGCACAGATTTATTCGGAATGTACAAACCAGATGTAATAAGCCAGTATCATATATGCTTTCAAAAATTTTTAACAAAAGACGGCTCTCATTCATATGGCAGTGATCATTCAAAACCTGCATGCTTAGAAACAATGGAAAAATCTTGAAAAATTGCTAAAAATACTTAAAATTTGTTTTGATTGTACAAATTTATTTGTACAAGGAAAATGGCATCGGCAATATCCCAAATATGAAAGTGATTTGCAGTTTTTGAAAGAGTCAGAAAAAAGGAACTATTTGAGGGACTGGGTCTTACATATCAGCATGGAAAGAATTCATAGAAATAGATTCATCATTTTTACTTTACTGATAAGGAATTCTTGAGGGCTTGCGACCTATCCTTGATCCACGCTTTAAAACTAAATTTTCCTTGAAGATGAATATAACAATAAAAAGTGGAAAGATATTCTTAAGCAATAGATTGTTGCGAGATAGATCCTTATATGTTGCTATAAAGAAAGGAAAACCAGTTTCCATTACTTTAAACCAATCTTAATAGTTTTAACTTCAGTTTTGAAAGCTGTATTTCGAAATTTAAAGAGAAAATGACTATAAAAACAGCAAAGAAACTCATTCCTAAGGAGAAAGGACAATATATTGAAAAAATTGAAAGATGTTATAAAGTAGAAATCAGCCAAATAAACAATATGAAACTTATTAAAAATTCAGAAAGTGCCCTTACAATGGTGGTCATCGAATAAAGGTACCTATTCAGCATTTGGGTGTCCTTGTTAGAAAAAATATTAAGCTCGCCCCCCTTTTCCGTGGGAAGTGTGAAGGACTCTTCAGAATTGGAGGATCAATTTCTTCTCCTAAAAAAATCTGATTGCACTCAGAAAAACGGGAGAAAATGTTAAATGTTTTTTACTACAATTTGAAGATCATGCTTTGACTACAAAATAAACATTTTAATTCTAGTTCAGGATCTGCCCTTTGATAATTTGTAAATAAGGCATTTTTTTTAAACAAACAAAAATTCGACAAAATTGTTCATTTATTGTAAGATTTTTAAATATTGCTATATATTTTCAGTGGTTAAATAAATAAAAGGTAATTAAACTAATTATTTCTTTAGCAAAGATAAAATATATGAGAATGCTATAACATTAATTTATAAGGTTTTAAATATCTAAAATTAGTTGATTTAGCAAAATTAGGCATATATATATATATATATAATATATATATATATATATATATAATATATATATATATATATATAATATATATAAAATATATATATATATATTTAGGGATGCACCAGATCTCCGGCTCCGCTTGGCCGGAGTTCCGGCCATTTTAAAGATCTCCGGCTCCGGCCGGAGACCACTAGTCTCCGGCTTTCTCCGGCCGGAGACCTTTATTTTTAAAAGGTAGTTTTGAAAATAAAAATAGTTATAATTCATTGAAAGTAATAATGAGACATTTAATGAAATAAATTTATTTAGAAGAACTGATTCATACAAAAAGTGTAAAAAAATTATTTTAATATTTTTATTGTAGTGATAATATTAAATCAAACTAATAACTAATATTATAACTATAATAATATATAATAATATGAATAGTCCTATATGACACCATTTACTAAATTGACTAATTATTTTGATAAACAACTTAAAAGGGTTTGATATCCAAAATGACTACCCCTAACAAAAATACACTTTTTATAAATCTAGCTTTAAAAATGTAATACATAAATAGGTAAATGAAATTGGTTGAAATTCCGTGTGAAAATAAGAAAGGCTTCAATTTAAATGACATAAAAGAGGAACCTCTATCCGAATGTATATATCCTGGTAATCCGAATATTGAAAATAATGTTGTTAAATTCTTTATTACCGTTTCCGCTAACATATCCTTACATGGAAAGGCAAAGGGAAACCTGGAATACTCGTCGACTATAATTAACAAATATTTGTTTCCATTCTCAGAACGTGGTAAAGGTCCCTTAAAATCAATACTCAATCTATCGAAAGCACTTGTTGCCTTAATTATCCTACCTCTATCTTGAGTATCAAATCTTGGTTTGACCCTAGCACACGTAGAACAACTAGCAGTCATCTTCTTGATTTCTTCCATAGAATAAGGTAAATTCCTACTCCTCACGAAATGGGACATCTTGCAAACTCCCGGATGACATTAGTTTTTGTGGAGTTCTATTAAATCTGTTTTTGATACAGTAGCACAACACCTTCTGGACAGTGTATCAACAACTTTATTTAATTTCCCTGGACGATACTTTATGTCAAAACGATATGGCATCAACTCCATCCTCCGCCTTAAAATCTTTTCATTTTTTATTTTACTATTGTGCTGTTTATGAAACATAAAAGAAACAGACCTTTGATCAGTGATCAGCGTGAAATAGCTTCCGGTTAAGAAATGATGCCATCGCCTAATACATTCAACAATAGCGTAAGCCTCTCTTTCTATAGAACTATGTTTTAATTCTGACTTACTTAAAGTTCTTGAAAAGAAAGCTACTGGTCTCTCATTTTGACTCAAAGTAGCGGCAATAGCATAATCAGAAGCATCAGTTTCTACCACAAAAGGTAACTTAGGATCAACTCCTACTATAACCGCTTCCATTATAGCATTCTTTATTTCCGAGATGGTCTCTTTCGCTTCCTTTTCCAAAGGTATTTTTGCTTTAATCAAAGGTTGTATTCTTTCAGAATATCTGGGAATCCAACGAGAATAATAAGCGAAAAGTCCCAATAGACGAGAAAGACTCTTATTTGAACGTGGTTCAGGAAAATCTTTCAATGGTTCAAGTCGACTAGGATCTGGCCTAAGCTCTCCATTAGAAATTTCATACCCCAATAATCTTATAGATCTTTTTGAAAAAGAACATTTACTCTCATTTAATGTCATTTTATATTTTTTTGCAACATCAAAAAAAAAAATTTAAATTCATATCATGTTCCTCTTGATTATTTCCACAGATTGTTAAATCATTCAAATAAGAGAAAGTCCCTTCTAAATTATTCTCTTTTATGATCTCATCCATGATTCTTTGGAAACATGCCACTCCATTAGTCAACCCAAAACTAAGTCTTTTAAACTGATATAATCTACCATCCGCCTCAAAGGCGGTATATGGACGATCATCCACATGAAGGAGAACAAGATGATATGCACTCTTAAGGTCAATAGTGCTAAATATTTTATAGCTAGACACTTTATTTACCACATCCACTACATTAGGTAACGGGTAAGCATCCAGATAAGTGAATTTATTAATTGTTTCCGAATAATCTACAACTAGACGTTTCTTGCTAGTTTGATGAACTACCACTACCTGAGCTCTCCAAGGAGAATTACTAACTTCTATTACGTCTTCAGAGACTAAGCGTTTTACTTCCGACCTAATAAACTCCAAATCCGACTACGAATACCTTCGTGACCGACTAGCAATAGGGTGACAATCCTTTGATAAGTTCAAAAATACCCTTAGAGGCGTAATAGATAAAGATGCAAGCGCAAACAACTCTATTTCCGGTTCATTTTCTTGGTAAGAGAAAACAATTTTACTATGTTTCATTAAAAAGGGATGCCCAGAATTACATTAGAACATAATTGAGGGAGTACCAGAAATTCTGCATTATAATATAATCGATTTTTAACTACAATGTTTGTCACACATTTAGTCTTCACCGTTGTCCTCAAATCCGATGACGCCATCGAGATTTCCTTCAAATAAGGAGAAGTGCTTAAATTACATCTCCGAACAAAACCTAAAGATATAAAATTTTCAGTACTTCCTGTATCAAGAAGCGCTTTTGCATGAATTTCATTTATCACTATTTCTAAAATTGAATTTCCCAAAGAGGTAGAAATACTCGCTGTAGTAGAGACAATAGTCTTTGAAACTTTCTTGACTCTGCAACAATTAGAAAAATGCCCTTTTTTATTACACTTAAAACATGACGCATTCCTAGCCGGACAAAGATTTCGTTGATGAAAATTTCCCCCGCAGAAGAAACGACGCTTTACCTTCACCGAGGCACAAGATGATTCGCTGAATTCTTTATCATTGCAGACTAAATGTTCATCGTTTTCAGTAGGCCGTTCATCCGAATATATAGAATAAGATTCGCTCCCTTTTTCGTAGCTCTGAGCATCTTTTGAAGCCATTTCAATAGCTCTAGCTTGATCTATCGCCGAAGAGAATGTCAACGACCTATTTTCAAACAATCGTGTTCTTGTTAGATTTGAAGACAATCCCATAATTAGAGCATCTCTTACATACTCATTTTTAAATTCTTCTGCAGACACAGAACGAAAATTGCAATCTACAGTAAGGATAAGAAGTCTTCTGAGGTACTCATCAACACTTTCATTAGCATTTTGTTTACTGGTGAATAGGCGATGTCTCGCTACTACCTCATTAATAGGTTTGATAAATGTTTTCTTTAACGTGCTCAGAGCCTCTTCAAATGAACTACAGTCGGATATTATTTCAAAATTCTCAGCAGACAGAGTATTAGCTAATAATCCGAAGTAATCACTATCGTTGGCCTTTTTAATACTATTCTTGTATTTCTCAAACACAAACAGCCAGTGTTTAAAAGATCTAGAAGCTCCTGCTGTAGATGGTACGGTGGTCAATTTTTCAGGACGTAGCCCTCGTTCTAAAGCCATCCTTTCAAATATAACAGATAAGAAAATTTTAGTTGAATAAATTGAAACACCAAAATCAGTAGAAGAAGTTTGGCTTTATTCAACTAAAAATTTAAGTCCATATTCTACAACATATAACAAAGAAATACATATAAATAATAATATATACATAACAGATTAACTTTGTCATTTTCAAATAGTCTACAATAAGTAGCATCACTATAATATAATTCAATATATATATATATATATATATATATATATATATATATATATATATATAATATATATATAATATATATAATATATATATATATATATATATATATATATATATATATATATATATATATATATATATATATATATATATATATAATATATATATATATTATATATATATATATATATAGTATATATATATATATAATATATATATATATATATATATATAATATATATATATATATATATATATATATATATATATATATGGTTCATGTGAATTTAATGGCTTGCGTTTTCTCAGTCATAAAATTTATAGGTTAAGTATATTACAATCTATGTTTAAATTTTTCCATAGATTAGGTAATAGAAAAATTCTACAAAATTTCAAACTTATTTTAGAATTCATGTGAATTTACTTAGGTAAAAAAATGAATGAATGTTAATTTATTTTATTAAGGATGAAGTCCTATATTTTAAAGTTAACGTTCCTTTTAAAAGAAAAAATGTTGTAAAATAATATATATATATATATATATATATATATATATATATATATACTATATACATATATATATATTATATATAATATAGTATATATATATATATATATAATATATATAATAATATACTATATATATATATATATAATATAATATAGTTATTGATAAAAATATCCCCTTAAGTAATTTCACCCTGCTGGGATTGAACCTGGGCCCTAGCAGATGACCGCGTAAGTGTTTGACCACTACACTACGATGGACTATAAGAAGGACGCAAGAAATGCTCCTGTAGTGAATATATCACCCACCAAACAGCAACCACAACGCGCTCTTCCCGTCCACACTCGAGCGTAGGGTCGAGCAGAGCACCACACAAAGTGAAATACTTATTAAACTTGGGAATATAATGTATTGATAAGATAGCTGCTCATCCTTCTACACCTCACCGCAGTGTGATAGGTATTGATAAAAATATCCCCTTAAGGAATTTCACCCTGCTGTGATTGAACCTGCGGCTCCCTAGCAGATGACCGCGTAAGTGTTTGACCAATACGCTACGATGGACTAAAAGAAGAACGCAAGAAATGCAACTGTAGTGAATATATAATCTTTCCTATAATCTTTAAAGTAAAGACATCTTTCAAGCATTTGCTTTAAAGTGGGAAGGTTTTCCAAAATGAATTCTTCTAAGGGTTTAAAGCATTCATCCACAATGTATTTATTTGATTTATTTGCTGTTTGTCTTGTGGACATCGCTAAATATATTAAAATTGATGATATTTATTTAATTATGTATCTGAAAAACAACCAAATAGATATTAAATAGTCAATTTTTGGAAAAAAAGTCGATTTGTTTTTAGTTTTCGGTAAATAACTTTTTAAATATAGGTTTACAGAAAATGTCTTTAAAACAAACAACTGATAACAAATAAGCAAATAAACAAATGTTAAAATCTATAACACATTGAACATAATTAAGCTTTTATGAAGAATTTAAGGATTTTTTAACCTAAAAAATTTGACAATTTTTTTAGTTCTTTATATAACCTCATGTTGAGTCGGCTAAAAGTGGTAACCACATGGTTTTTTTGTCATAAATATTCATGTTGCATCAAAAAGCCAAGTAAATTAGAGGGGACCACTTTTTTATTTTTTAGCTTTCGGGCCACCTGATATATATATATATGTATATATATATACATAAAACAACCCACCAATATATAATAGATCCACTTACAGATATGAATAGCGATAAACCCTCGCTCACGAAGGTTTAAAAGGCTATCCATCTCTCAGCCTCCGAGATTACCAAATGTGGGCTGACAATATTAATAATGTAATTAAATGCAAAGCAATGTACGCACAGTATGTGTGCTTAAAATCCTGTACACCTGTATGTAAGGGAAACGGACATTATATTTCCCATGTGTATCTATGTACCATTCTTTAACATTATTTCAATGTGTTACCAAGCGAACTATTATATAAAAAGCTGTTAGAAAAGGCTTACCCGAAAGGGAGGAGCCAGATTTTGAATGAAAGATGCTATGGCATTTTGAATGCCCAGCATCAGGGATTGTGCTCCGACCTTGCGCACAGAGAAGATGTGGTACTCCCACTTCTTCCTTATTACCAAATTATTAATAATTATGTATCAATTATATAATCATAATTAACAATCCTTTATTATTGTTCTCATTGTCAAGTGAAACATATAATGAAATATCTCATTGTGAAAATTCCATTCTCATGAGACCTGTTTAATAAAGACTAAAGAAAAGATGCTCTCATTTCAATCACAGAGTAAATTGATTCATGATTTCTCATTAATTCTTAGATAGCTAAGGTGATCTTAGCACATATATATATTCTGGTGCCCCCTAAAAGTGACTAATGAAAGCCCCCCTTTCTAATTTGGAGTGAAATGCAGTGAAAAATTGCCGGTGCTTAATCAAAACTATTTGAAAAAAAAAAAAATTCGGTGATTAGTGGCATTAAGAAGTGCATTGATTCGAATTATGATATTTGACCATAAATAAACAGTGTAAATAAAGTTAACATCGTGAAGAAATAAACAAGATATAATCTCAATATTAATGATAACTAAGTCGGTGTTAACTTCGAATTTGAAAAATAAAATAAAAACGTTTGAAAATCCCAAACAGTTCTCATTTTAGGCTTATAAAAAAAGTGCGCCAAATTTGAAGCAACATCTTTTCGAGTGTGAAAATGGCATCAACGAACATTTTCACTGAGAGAAGGCAAGCCAGTCGCTCCAAAAACGCTGTAACAAGAAAAAGGGGGAATGAAAAAATACCCTCTCCTCAACAAACGAAATCCACCAACGGCAAAAGGAGTCAACCTTTCCTCTCCGAGAAAGCAACGCCTTCCAACTCGGCGACACAAACGGAATTAAAAATTAGGTGCCCAATTAAATTACCAAGCTTTGATGAAGCCGATATTACAAACTGGATCAAAGCAAGAAACATCATTTTAGACTGTATAAAATAAAAAGTGTAACAGAAAAAATCAGACTAATAGCTGCAATGCTTCCGACTCATTATTGCTCTCTATAAAATATCCAATTAAAAAGAATGCCTATAAAGATCTGCTAAACACAATAAAAATAGCCTATTTGCTTCCACAAGAACAAAGCATTCATGACGTCATCAAGGAAAATATGAAAGCGAAAAAATTACCCAGTGAATATATGACACGACTCAGAAAAACCGTTGGAGATAAAAAATGCTGAAACCCTCCTTCAAAATCATCTCGGCTTTGTGAAAAAATACTTCCTCGCCGCACTACCCACCTATGTGTACCTAAATATATACAGAATCGCACAGTCTGTCGATATACGTACACTCATCAGCCTCGCAGACGATCTCTTTAAAAGTACAACCCGAGAAACTGAGAAAGAAGACCCTACGCTACTCGGTAAAGAAAAACAACAACAAAAATTTGTTAACTAATAAGAAAGTGAAAGAAACTCTGACTTGTGTAATCAATTAAGGTATCGAACAATAATCTTAATAGTAAAAGTAAAAACGAAAATCATATTACTACTACTACTTAGAATAAAAATAATAATAATAATAATAATAATAATAATAATAATAATAATAATAATAATAATAATAATAATAGCAATAAAAATAACCGTAATAAAAATCATAATAATGAAAATGAACAAGACTTAGAAAATAACAATAATGACAATACTGACAACAATGAAAAGTTAAATAAAAATATTAATAGAAAAAGAAAAAAAATGATGAACAGGTAAATAAAAATTTTAAAAAAATGATTAATTGTTGAATTGTGATATTGTAAAGGACTTGCATGCTCCTTCAAATAATAATAATAATAATAATAATAATAATAATAATAATAATAATAATAATAAGTGAACTTTTAAAATATCCGCATAATAAAATAATAAAATGTTTGTGATAAAATTATGTAAAAGCAAGAACCCAAATGGGGCAGGCTTCTCAGCGTCGAAAACAAACACCAAACACATGTGTTGTCAACAAATTCAAATGTGAAGCCAAAATAGTCGATATTGAGAGTTTCCAAATTATTGTCGTACTTGTCTCCTAGAATATCATTTTTTCCATGCAAAATATATTATTTTAATAGTGTAATAGAAGTAATAATCTTTCATTATTTCTAATGATAAGATAGTGGAAAATAGAGAAAACAAAGTAACCGAAAATTCTCATACCGTAATTTTTTTAAAGTTTCAGAAACGAACGGCATGTTTGCGCCAAGATTGAAATCTGAACATTGATCTCGAATGAGAGTTTGGAGTTGTGATATTTTCAAAATTTAAATCTATCATAATATGTTGATAACATTTAAAATAAATGTAAACCATCGTAAGAATAACTAATAATTAAAAATATTTATTTACCATTGATATAATCTTTTTATGAATTTTACATTTTATCGGCTGAGTTACATGTGTTTGATAGGGTTAAACATGCTTCCAATTGGGTGTCATTAAAATTTTAAGATCAGACCGAATCCTAGGTAACAGTTGTCTGACGACAATGACAACCGTGATGGTATGTTATTATTTGGTTAAACATTGATGAACTATTATTTAGATAAATGAAATTTATTGTAGAGTTAATAGCAAAGGTATAGAAATGTCTTTATCATTCTTTAAAAAAAAAAAAAAAAAAAAATAAAATTTATAAATCTAAAAATCTGTCGCATGCTAGAATGTAAATGAATTCCATTTCCCTTTCAAACTCTACTATCGTAGCTTCTATCTCTTGTAATAATAAGATAAAAATAAAAGTGTAAAATAAATGTCTAAATTCTGAAATACCAACGAAGAAGAAAATCTCTCTATTAACCTCACGAGAATGGCCGATCGCTCACAAACGAACATCCCAAATCTTCCTCTCTGTCGTCATGGTAACACATATGGCTCGAACAACCATTCAAGCAAAGCTGTCCTTCAAATGGGAACCAAAACAAAAGATGAAAAAAAAATAAGAAGGAAGTAAAGGGAATATCCTTTTAAACCTTTCAACTCAATGAAAACTTTCAAATGTGAAGTGATTGATTTTTTAACATATTTGGAAACTACTGGATTAATAGATTAAACTACCGGAAAGGATTTTAGCACAAACAAATAAAGAAAAAGAAAGATTATTTTCGCGTTTGAAATTGCGACTTTGAAGAAAGTTTGAAATGAGAACAGCAGAGACCGACAAGAAAAATAGTAGAAAATTGAAAAATATTGGTAAATAGATATACTTGACGAGGACTACCTTATGTAGTTGTGAAATGTCATTATGCGAGTCTAATGTTTATAAAAATTTTCTTCAAAAATTCTCTATTTAGTGTTTCCGTTCTTTCCTTTTCTCTTCCTCATGCATGTCTCTCACTTTCTCCTTTAATTGATCAGAAGGTTGGGTGAATAGAGATATGAATAGCGATAAACCCTCGCTCACGAAGGTTTAAAAGGTTATCCATCTCTCAGCCTCCGAGATTACCAAATGTGGGCTGGCAATATTAGTAATGTAATTAAATGCAAAGCAATGTACGCACAGCATGTGTGCTTAAAATCCTGTACACCTGTATGTAAGGGAAACGGACATTATATTTCCCATGTGTATCTATGTACCATTCTTTAACATTATTTCAATGTGTTACCAAGCGAACTATTATATAAAAAGCTGTTAGAAAAGGCTTACCTGAAAGGGAGGAGCCAGATTTTGAATGAAAGATGCTATGGCATTTTGAATGCCCAGCATCAGGAATTGTGTCCCGACCTTGCGCACGGAGAAGATGTGGTACTCCCACTTCTTCCTTATTACCAAATTATTAATAATTATGTATCAATCATATAATCATAATTAAGAATCCTTTATTATTGTTCTTATTGTCAAGTGAAACATATAATGAAATATCTCATTGTGAAAATTCCATTCTCATGTGACCTGTTTAATAAAGACTAAAGAAAAGATGCTCTCATTTCAATCACAGAGTAAATTGATTAATGATTTCTCATTAATTCTTAGATAGCTAAGGTGATCTTAGCACATATATATCTTCTGGTGCATCTTAAAAATGACTAATGAAATCCCCCCCTTTCTAATTTGGAGTGAGATGCAGTGAAAAATTGCCTGTGCTTAATCAAAACTATTTGAAAAAAAAGAAAATTTCGGTGATTAGTGGAATTAAGAAGTGCATTAATTCGAATTATGATATTTGACCATAAATAAACAGTGTAAATAAAGTTAACATCGTGAAGAAATAAACAAGATATAATCTCAATATTAATGATAACTATGTCGGTGTTAACTTCGAATTTGAAAAAAAAAATAAAAACGTTTGAAAATCCCAAACATTTCTCTTTTTAGACTTAAAAAGAAGTGCGCCAAATTTGAAGCAACATCTTTTCGAGTGTGAAAATGGCATCAACGAACATTTTCACTGAGAGGAGGCAAGCCAGTCGCTCCAAAAACGCTGTAACAAGAAAAATGGGGAATGAAAAAATACCCTCTCCTCAGCAAACGAAATCCCCCAACGGCAAAAGGAGTCAACCTTCCCTCTCCGAGAAGGCAACGCCTTCCAACTCAGCGACACAAACGCCAGCCCGCCAAACGGAATTAAAAATTAGGTGCCCAATTAAATTACCAAGCTTTGATGAAGCCGATATTACAAACTGGATCAAAGCAATAAACATCATTTTTAGACTGTATAAAATAAAGTGTAACAGAAATAATCAGACTAATAGCTGCAATGCTTCCGACTCATCTATTGCTCTCCATAAAATATCCAATTAAAAAGAATACCTATAAAGATCTGCTAAGCAATAAAAATAGCCTATTTGCTTCCACAAGAACAAAGCATTCATGACGTCATCAAGGAAAACATGAAAGCGAAAGAATTACCCAGTGAATATATGACACGACTCAGAAAAACCGTTGGAGATAAAAATGCTGAAACCCTCCTTCAAAATCATCTCGGCCTCGTGAAAAAATACTTCCTCGCCGCTCTACCCACCTATGTGTACCTAAATATATACAAAATCTCACAGTCTGTCGATATACGTACACTCATTAGCCTCGCAGACGATCTCTTTAAAATTACAAACCCGAGAAACTGAGAAAGAAGACCCTACGCTACTCGGAAAAGAAAAACAACAAAAATTTGTTAACTAATAAGAAAGTGAAAGAAACTCTGACTGTAAAAGTTTTAGTAAAACAAAAATCAATTAATAATACAATGATTACATAAAACTTATAATAATAATAATAATAATAATAATAATAATAATAATAATAATAATAATAATAATAATAATAAAAGCAATAAAAATAACCGTAATAAAAATCATAATAATGAAAATGAACAAGACTTAGAAAATAACAATAATGACAATACTGACAACAATGAAAAGTTAAATAAAAATATTAATAGAAATAGGGAAAAAAATGATGAACAGATCAATAAAAAATTTTAAAAAATGAACAATTATTGAATTGTGATATTGTAAAGGATTTGCATGCTCCCTCAAATAATAATAATAATAATAATAATAATAATAATAATAATAATAATAATAATAATAATAACATTAAGTATAATAATAACAAAAATCATAATAATAATAAAGAACAAGTGAACTTTTAAAATATCCGCATAATAAAATAATAAAATGTTTGTGATAAAATTATGTAAAAGCAAGAACCCAAATGGGGCAGGCTTCTCACCGTCGAAAACAAACAGCAAACACGTGTGTTGTCAACAAATTCAAATGTGAAGCCAAAATAGTCGATATTGAGAGTTTCCAAATTATTGTCGTACGTGTCTCCTAGAATATCATTTTTTCCATGCAAAATATATTATTTTAATAGTGTAATAGAAGTAATAATCTTTCATTATTTCAAATGATAAGATATTGAAAAATAGAAAAAACAAAGCAACCGAAAATTCTCATAATGTAATTTTTTTAAGGTTTCAGAAACGAACGGTATGTTTGCGCCAAGATTGAAATCTGAACGTTGATCTCGAATGAGAGTTTGGAGTTTTCATGTTTTCAAAATTTGAATCTATCATAATATGTTGATAACTTTTAAAATAAATGTAAACCATCGTAAGAATAACTAATAATTAAAAATATTTATTTACCATTGATATAATCTTTATATGAATTTTACATTTTATCGGCTGAGTTACATGTGTTTGATAGGGTTAAACATGCTTTCAATTGGGTGCCATTAAAATTTTAAGATCAGACCGAATCCTAGGTAACAGTTGTCTGACGGCAATGATAAGCAATGATAGTATGTTGTTATTTTGTTAAACCTTGTCGAACTATTATTTAGATAAATGAAATTTATTGTAGATTTAATAGCAAAGGTATAGAAATGTCTTTATCATTCTTTAAAAAAAAAAAAAAAAAAAAAAAAAAAAATTATAAATCTAAAAATCTGTCGCATGCTAGAATGTAAATGAATTCCATTTCCTTTTCAAACTGTCTACTATCGTAGCTTCTATCTCTTGTAATAATAAGATAAAAATAAAAGTGTAAAATAAATGTCTAAATTCTGAAATACCAACGAAGAAGAAAATCTCTCTATTAACCTCACGAGAATGGCTGACCGCTCACAAACGAACATCCCAAATCTTCCTCTCTGTCGTCATGGTAACACATATGGCTCGAACAACCATTCAAGCAAAGCTTACCTTCAAATGGGAACCAAACAAAAGATGAAAAAGAAATAAGAAGGAAGTAAAGGGAATATCCTTTTAAACTTTTCAACTCGATGAAAACTTTCAAATGTGAAGTGATTGATTTTTTAACATATTTGGAAACTACTGGATTAATAGATTAAACTACCGGAAAGGATTTTAGTACAAACAAATAAAGAAAAAGAAAGATTATTTTCGCGTTTGAAATTGCGACTTTGTAGAAAGTTTGAAATGAGAACCGCAGAGACCGACAAGAAAAATAGTAGAAAATTGAAAAATATTGGTAAATAGATATACTTGACGAGGACTACCTTGTGTAGTTGTGAAATGGCATTATACGAGTCTAATGTTTATAAAAAAAAATTCTTCTAAATTTTTCTAATTAGTGTTTCCGTTCTTTCCTTTCCTCTTCCTCATTCATGTCTCTCACTTTCTCCTTTAATTGATCAGAAGGTTGGGTGAATAGAGATATGAATAGCGATAAACCCTCGCTCACGAAGGTTTAAAAGGCTATCCATCTCTCAGCCTCCGAGATTACCAAATGTGGGCTGACAATATTAATAATGTAATTAAATGCAAAGCAATGTACGCACAGTATGTGTGCTTAAAATCCTGTACACCTGTATGTAAGGGAAACGGACATTATATTTCCCATGTGTATCTATGTACCATTCTTTAACATTATTTCAATGTGTTACCAAGCGAACTATTAAATAAAAAGCTGTTAGAAAAGGCTTACCCGAAAGGGAGGAGCCAGATTTTGAATGAAAGATGCTATGGCATTTTGAATGCCCAGCATCAGGGATTGTGCCCCGACCTTGCGCACGGAGAAGATGTGGTACTCCCACTTCTTCCTTATTACCAAATTATTAATAATTATGTATCAATCATATAATCATAATTAAGAATCCTTTATTATTGTTCTTATTGTCAAGTGAAACATATAATGAAATATCTCATTGTGAAAATTCCATTCTCATGTGACCTGTTTAATAAAGACTAAAGAAAAGATGCTCTCATTTCAATCACAGAGTAAATTGATTAATGATTTCTCATTAATTCTTAGATAGCTAAGGTGATCTTAGCTATATATATATATATATATATATATATATATATATATATATATATTCTATTATATATATATATATATATATATATATATATATATATATATAATATATATATATATATATATATATAAATAATAGTATATATATATATATATATATATAATAACTAATATATATATATATATATATATAATATTATAATATATATATATATATTATATAATATATATATATATATATATATTAAAATAAAAATATATTAATAAATAAAATAAATATATTAAATAAATATAAATAAATATAAATAAATTAAATATTAAATATCATTAAATATATATATATATATATATATATTATATATATATATATATATATATATATATATATATATTATATATATATATATATATATAATAATATGTTAGAACGCCGGGGGCGCAGGAGGTTGAGGCCGCCTCTCATACGAGAGGACGCTTGTTCAAATCCTCCGCGTAGCAGTTGGAGTTTTATCTACCTGGGGACAAGAATTAAACTATTGCGAACGTTGGTGGCGCTGGTGGATAGCGGCCTTAAAGTTCGATTTCCTCTGGTCCCCCCGTGTTACCCCCTTGCATAGGGAGATAAAGCACGTTAAAAAGGTAGTTTTTTTTATATTTAATATATAGTATATATATATATATATATACATAAATCTTATAATTAAGTTTTTTATATATATATTATAATATAGTATATATTATATAATATATAATATAGTATATAATAAAAAATTATATTCTACGGCTTTCCTATTTGGAGGGACCAGCATCCCCCCTCCGGGAAGTGAACGGCCGTTTAACTTCGGCTTCAGCGAGGATACCTTATATGAAAGGTGTATACCAAGTTTCGTCCTTCTACGTCAATATTCAATGTTTTGGGGTCAGCACCCCCCTACAGGGGGGTGCATGGCCACGTAACAGCGTCGTAGACGAGGTTACCTTATAAGAAGGGTGTATACCAAGTTTCAGCCTTCTACGGTCATTTCCTATTTTGGGGTGCCAGCACCCCCCGTGAAGTGCACGGCCCACGTAACCTTGTCTATGACAAGGTTGCGTCACCCCTAAACTGGGTGTCAAGTTTGAGAGAGATACCATGTTGTAAACTCTATCCGTTACTAGGTTTGGCGCGGTGCGGTGCGGTGCGGGGAGATACGGTGCTGGCCTTGCGGGGCCAAATACGGCTAATATATTATATATATATATTTATAATATATATATATTATATATATATATGAATATATATATATATATATATGATATATATATATATATAATATATATATATATTAATAGTTGTCCACCACCACTTCAACGGGCAGAGCCTATTTTATGGAAGGGGTTGTCCCGTGCACGCCAATATTACATCCACTAGCGGCAAATTACGGCAGGTGAGCATAGACGCAGCTTTAAAGTGAGGGAGAAAAAATTCAGCAGAAACACAGAAGATGGAAAGAGAGTTCCACAGAACAAGGTGGCAAGGAAAGCAGAAGCAACGCAGGGAAACCATCCTGGAGTTACCAATGTGCGCAGACACAGCACCCCTTGTACTAGAGGGCGTCGTAAAGGTGATGGTAAACGCGAGTGGTTATTCCCTCAACACCTGCCGCTGTGGTACCTATTAGAAAAAGATAAACACAACATCGCGCGAAAGATTAAAGGGTCAAGGAACTGGAATATATAATATATATATATATATATATATATTTAATATATATATATATATAATATATATATATATTATATATATATATATAATATATATATATTATATAGTAAATATTTTTATTTATTTATTTATTTTTATTTATTTATTTATTTATTTATTTATTTTTTTATTCCCCGTCCGCCCGAAACTGGGCGTCCCGGTAGAATATATATACGCAGAAAAGTGAAAGTCATTTCACAGCTCGAATTTCAAGGAGAGTATCTCGGAATCTGATAAATCATTACTTTATATATATATATAATATATTTATATATATATATATAATATATATATATATATATACATATATATATATATATATATATATATATATATAATATATATAAAACATGGCGTATTTGAAGCATGGGCGCACATGGGCCCGGCCCAAGGGCGGCAATTCTGGAGGGTGGACATATTTTTTTAAAAAAACTATTTTTTATTTGTAAGTGATATATATATATATATATATATATATATTAATATATAATATATATTATATAATATATATATATATATTATATATATATAATAATATAATATATATATATTAATATATATATATAATATATAATATATAGTATATATTTAATTTCTTTCTATCTTTTTCATTCACCAGTGGTTTCCAAGTACCAATTTTTGCATGTTAAAAAAAGAAAAATGTTAAAGATTTTCCTTAATTTGGACATTGAATTTGGGCCTTTTCATTTTTCATCCTCAATCTAGCAACCCTGATTGATATCTTTCATTTCATTTTTGCCAGATATTTAATGTGGTTTTGATTTGCGAGTCTGTGACTGATATAGTTTTTTTTATTGCTAGGCCTGAACCGCCTACGTGCTCTGGCTGATACATACATAAGTGCATTGGTTCTGATGATCTATTCAAGAATTAAAAAGTTAAATAATTGAGTTTTCAGAAGTAGAACATTATTTATTGTCTTAAGCAAGTAGGTAGCTTAGCAGTTTTTATATTAATGGATGGTCGAAAACGGTTGAGCGGCGCAAAATACCGTAAAATAGCAGAAGAGAAAAGGAGAAAGGAAAATGAAGTGTTATCTAAAATACCAAGAGTAGACATTCTTTATCACAAAGGCAAATGAATCTGTCGTGAGTGCGTATGATTCTGAAGTAATTTCAAGTCATTGATGATAACGATAACAGGGATAATCGTGAAACATATGCATCAACTTCTTACGTTACTGTCGAGAATAGTGACCAGGTAGACGAAGCACAAGACAAAGAAATCTTTATACCAAGTGATGATCCAATTTTATTGGAAGGTTAGTGAGGCATCGCGAGACTATTTTGCAAAAAATGGGATTAATCAAAATTCAGACATAGATTTTTTTAATTCTAAGAGATTTATCCAGATAAAAGTAGATTTTTTAACAAAATCCTTGTTTGAACGAAAACTTCTGAATCGAGATGTTGTGAAACGTGACTATTTAGTGTACTCTAACAGTCAAGGATGCGTCTTTTGTGGTCCTTGTAAACTTTTTGGAGGCGGTGTTGTATCTCAGTTTGTAACAGAAGGATTTAACGATTGGAAGCATGGCAATACAAGACTGCATGAAAATTTCGTTCGCCATCGTGATTGTATGTTGATGCTGAAGAGACTAAGTAATTCATATGTTATTGAGTTGACAGACAGCTGCCTCTCTCAATTAGAAGAAGAGTAAAATATTGGAGAAATTACTACAAAGAGTATTGCTGTTATTAAGATAACTTTCTTCAGGGGGTTACATTCCGAGGCGATGATGAAATAGCTGGCTCTGTTCGAAATGGAAAATTTTATGATGTGCCTGGAACTTATTGCAGAATTTGAACCTTTATACAAAATCACCTATCTCAATGCCAAAATTCTGGCAAAGGAAGCACTTCCTATTTATCACATAGCACTTACAAAGAACTTATCCAAATTATGCTAGAAAGGTAATCAGTGAATAGTGAAAGAAATTCAAGGAAAGTAAAGTATTTTTCTATATTTGTGATTCCACTCCAGACAATTACTCATAAGATCAACTGACTTTATCATCAAATATGTTTAGCAAAGAGTACGCCCCCAAAAAAACGCTTTTTAAGATTTATTAAAAATACTGTTCATACAGCTAAAGAACTAGCGGAAACGGTGATAAGTTTTCTCAAAGCAAATGAATTAGACATAAGCAGTTGTCGGGGTCAACCGTATGATAATGCTGCTAATATGTCAGGAATATATTCTGGCCTGCAAACAAGAATTAAAGAGGTCAACCATCTAGCATATTTCATACCATGTTCAGCTCATTCCCTTAATTTAGTGGGATCTAGCGCTGCCACATGTTGTAAACAGGCGGTTCCTTTTTTTGCTTTGCTTCAAAATCTTTATAATTTTTTCTCGGGCTCTACGCATCGTTGGGGTATCTTAGAATCTTTCTTCAAAGAATATGCTGTCAAAACACTATGTGGACAAGGTGGTCAGCTCGAGTAGAAGCTTGTAAAAGTCTAAACAAAGGTTGGGAAGCTATTGTTAAGGCTTTAAACTCTATATCTGAAGATAAAAATGAGAGACCAGTCATTCAGCAAGAGGCAAAGGGAATTTTGAAAAAATTGAATTCCTATGAAATACTCTTTATGTCTGCAATATGGGAACCAATACTTGAAAGATTTGATTCTGTAAATAAAAAATTGCAATCTGAAAATATGGATGTGGCCACCGTTATTAATTTGTATAACTCTCTGTGTAACTTAGTTAATGAAATTAGAAGTTCATTAGAAACCTACGAAAATTGTGCCAAAGAAAAATTGAAAATCTTTACACAAAAAAGACATCAAGAATGTATCTAAACTAAGATCTGAGAAAGAAGAAAATTATCAAATATGCATTCTTCAAGCAAACTTCAATACTATACTAGATAAGCTGTCAACAGAATTAAATAGGCGAAGTTTTACATACATCGAATTTTCAGAAAAGTTTTTATTCTTATCAAATCTAACTGAAACCGACCCAGACGACATTCATAAATCAGCTAAATTATTACAAAAAATCTATCGATCCGACTTAGAAAATTTTGGAGCAGAATACATTCATTTAAAATGTTTGCTTTTAGAAGAAGGTAATGGCAGTCAAACCTTGTCCCAATTAAACAAATTTTTATAACAAAAGCCTTCATGATATATATATCCAAATCTGAAAATATTGTTTTTAAAATTAATTTTCATGTAACTCCAACTGCGACAAACTGCTCAGCTGAAAGATCATTCTCCACACTTAGAAGGGTTAAAGATTATTTACGCTCGTCCCAGTCCAAACAACGTTTAGTTCATCTTGCTGTACTTGCTATTGAAAATGATTTCACCGTAAAATTAGATTACGAAGATATTATTAACAAATTTGCTAACGAAAAGGCAAGACGAAAACCTGTAATGAATCATTAATTTGACATGTAGATGTAATAATGTAAGTATTGATATATATATTATTTATATATATATATATATATATATATATATGATATAATTTATAGTATATATATAATATATTATATATATATATATATATATATATATATATATATATATCTATATAGTATGTGCAAAATTTTTTTGGGCCCATGGGCGCTAGAGTAGTTAAATGCGGGCCTGTATATATTATATATATATATATATTATATATATATATAATATATATATATATAATATAATATATATATAATATATATATATATATATATAGTATATGTTGTATATATATATATATATATATAATATAGTAGTATATATATATATATATATAATAATAGTATATATATATATATATATATAATATATATATATTATATATATATATATATATAATAATTATACATATATTTATATATAAACTGGTCCAAAATTCGCCCTTTTTTTTTTAATGAATCATGAAAAATCGAAATTTGAAGTTACATCTATATTTAATAGTTTTTTCTCACATTTAGAGTTTCCTTAATGTTGTAGAATAATAAAATTAATAAAAAAGTCTAAACAAGTATTTTTAAATTTTTTTTGAAAAATTCCATTTTCAAAAAATTGATTTCTGGGAAAACCGGTCAGTGGCGTTGGGGATAAACGGTCTTTAAATATTATTTGGTTTGTGCTTGTCCAAACTAATTTTAATTATAATTTAAACGTTAAATAGAGTTTAATAATGTTATATAATTAATTTGGATAGAAAAACACAAGTCTAAGTTATATTTTAAGTTAAATTTTTTGCAAAATTATGAAATTTTATTTTCATCGTTTTATGCTAAATAAACATTGAAAAAAAAAAAAGAGTTATGACAATAAATTTTAATAATTTCTAATAATAATAATAATTAATAATAATATTTGCACTTTTTAACAAAATATGCACTTTATTTAATGAGTATGCCTATGTACGCACATTTCACGTGAACTTTTTGAACGAAAAAAATTTAACAAAATATAATTATGGAAATAATGAAACAATTTTAATAATTTTTAATAATAATAATAATAACATTTGCACTTTTTAACAAAATAGGCACTTTATATTACGAGTAGGCCTATGTACGCACATTTCACATGAACTTTTTGACGAAAAAAAAATTTACAATATTATAATTTAAATTATGACTATCAATTTTAATAATTTTTAATAATAATAATAATAATAATAATAATAATATTTGCACTTCTTAACAAAATAGGCACTTTATATTACGAGTATGTACGCACATTTCATAAAAAAAATGATACAGTGTTGATTTGCACTTTTTTTTTTATCCTTAGTTTAGAAAGAAGAAAGAAAGGTATAGAAAACATTAAACAAATGTCTTATAGTCTACCAAACATAAAATCTAAAATAAAATATTAAAAACTAAAAAAAAATTGACATTTTTATATTAGTTTATATTGACCGGTATTCCCCGATGCCCGACCGGTTTTACCCCGAAATCGAAACCACTTAATAACTAAAAATAAACTTAATATTTTAAATTTTGTACATGGAAAATGTTAAAAATATACTTCCCAAAATGCATCTAAATCGAAATTCAGATATCTTAATTCTACGAGATTCACCAGGTCTTAGAATTATTTTTCAATTTAAAAATTTTTTTTTTTCCAAATGGGGGAAATTTTTTTGACTTGTAGGTGTAAGTTATTTACTTAAATTTTTATATATTGTTAAAATATATTCTATTTACTACTTAAAAAACCTTTCTCTAATTGAAAAATGTATTTATTTAGAAAAATATCATGAATATTAAAAAGTGACCGGTTTTTCCCCCATTTTACACTATATATATATATATATATATATATATATATATATATATATATATATATATATATATATATATAATATATATATATATATATTATATATATATATATATATATATATATATATATATATATTAGGGTGACTGTAAAAAATTGATGTTGGAATTTTGTCAATGGGAAACCCCACAAAGGGATTAGCCTCTCCAGATTTTAAGTAGTATTATAATTTTTGAGCATCGATTGAAGCATGTGAACCTGTTGCCGCTGTGCGCTCTTCAAAGTTGCAAAAAAACGTGTTTTTGGGCGTGGACCAGCGACGTTTTGGGGCCGTATCTCCGAAACCCCTCATTATTTTCTCATGATTTATGTCTCAAATAATAGCAATATTATGTAAACTAATTTTATTCTAGTATATTTTATTTCACCTTCTAGTCGATTCCAGCTATTAACAGCCTCATCATCAATTATACATATTTTCATGTAAATTTAAATTTAAGGAGCTTTTTTTAAAATTTCTTTTGTTTTAAATTTTATATCTAATTTCCGAAACCAATATTCGTTGTAATGTATATTATAAATTTTTTTAATATAAAATAAAATAGTAAAAGAATGGCTTCTACTCTCTGCCATAAGAAGCAGAACCAAAGGATAAAATTTTCATTGTAGGCCTATCCGGCTCACCAGATAACTGGTTGTTAAATTGTCCTCCAATCGTCAAGTTTTGGCCACTTTGTTCTACAATTTGCGTACTGTGAAATTGAATCTAAGAGATTCAGCAAAAATTACCATACAAGAAGTTCTTGTTTTTCTGGGGAAAAGCTCGGATTACTACAAAACATGTGAAAGATGCTATTACTAAATTAAAGAAACTTCACGCAGAGTGGAGAAATGTACAAAAGGACCAGTAATAGAACAACAATCAAAGCTGCAAAAAGTAAGAACAAAATTCAAAGAGTATCGCGCTCCAGAAGTAGATCGAATATCTTGATAATGCCCATGTCGAAGGAGATGCCTATGCCATGATGGAATAGAGTCGAAGTAAGAGCAAGGATTATCCACTGTGTCTGGAATCACAAGCAGGGCGAAATTAAGGGGTTCGCGACCAGGCTCACTTTTAATGCCTTGGGAAGCTTGATTCTGGAAAGTGTAGCTGGCTGATGGCTAGCCGTATCTGAAGAAAGAAGGAGGAACACTATCAAGATGAGGCGTAACTGGTGCGACAGAATTTGAATTACGAACACGACAAGCAGGAATGTTAATTAGTCGATGGACATAAGTAGAGGATTCATCGTTTTAATTTTGAGTCTTTGATAGCAGTATATTTGATATGCGTCTTGCTGAAGGTAGGATTTAGATGCCCATTAGTGCAGTTATGTCTATTTGTTTAGTGTTTATTGTCATATAATCTCAACAGACACACACTCGAACAATATAGATAGGATAGCAAGTCATGGATAGATAACTTAACCGGAGCTTTGTGACATAATTAAACATTATGGATCATTATCTTGTTCTCATATTAGGACTTGTTGTTCATCTGCTGAGAGACTCGAGAATTGGAATAGAACGAGAAGCTAATAGAGAGACACAGAAAGCGATGGTGCATCGTCGAGATTATGAAATGAGGTTGAAAGATCCACGATGTCGATGTAAAAGATATCGAATGATAGTGCTGCCGTCTGGATCAAGGTTTGTACTTGTCTCCAGAAGAATAGCGGCAGCGAAACTTGCGACTGGGACAAATCATCATGATTAGCAAAAATCTATAGAGATGCGTTGGCGTTATTAGAGACAATATTTTGAAAAAGAGCCATGGGAAAGCTATGCAGTCATGTTGACGTTTCGGTGATACGGATGGAGTTAGGAGAGTACCTCTGACAGACAATGTCCAGCACAGGTCAGGTAAGTCTCAAATTCTAGCACCGAAAATTAATCTGTCAAATTTAGCTACAAGAAAGCACTTGGGGAGAATCCGTGAGGAGTTAAAGGTGTCCAAAAACCACCATCCATGAAAGGCGAAAAGTATTCAGAGAAAAATACACTGAGAAGATCTTGGAACGAATTTATATACCAGAGAAGGAAGCTGTTGTAGTTCATTGGGACGGAAAACTTCTACCAGACGTTCTAAAGACAGAGAGAAAGAACGAATAGCTGTTGTAATTTCTTATGGTGAAAATGAACAACTGCTAGGAGTTCCTGTAGCAGACACAAGCACTGGTGAAGAACAAGCCCTGACTGTTTATGAGTGTCTCGAGGAATGGGGTGTCTCCCATACTATCAAGGAAGTGTGTTTAGACACCACTGCATCAAACACAGGAAGGCTCAAATTGGCTTTTCCAATTTTGGAAAACATCTTGGGTAGAAAGCTGCTTTACCTAGCTTGCCGCCACCATATTCTTGAAGTCATGTTGAGAGGTGTTTTCGAATGTAAGTTCGTAACAACAACTGGGCCTCAACCCGATATATTCAAGAGATTCCAAAATGCATGGGCGAAGCTCAACGAAGATAACAATTTGACTCGGGTATCATCAACGAAATTGTGAAAAGACAATCTACCTTCTGAAGTAATTGCCAACAAACTTGCGGATTGTACACACTCACGGAATCACAACCCAGAGACGATTACAAGGAGCTCCTACAATTGGTATTGGTGTTTGTAGGAGCAATGAATGGAACAGAGTGGGAATTTAAATCTCCAGGTGCCATCAGTCATGCCAGGTGGATGGACAAGGCCATCTATTGTTCTGAAGATATTTCTATTCCGCGGACAATTCAAACTGGGTCATGAAGAACAACACGTGCTTAGGAAGCTGTCTGTATTTTTCTCGTTAGAGTGTATTGCAAAGCTTGGTTCAATGCCCACAAAGCACACTTGGCTCCCAAACAAGACTTTGACCTCTGGCGAAGTTTGTTGGACTATCAGGAGATTGACAAAGATATCTCTGAGAGAGCTCTGGTGAAATTCTCAAACCAATTGTGGTATTTCAATGCAGAATTGGTAGCCCTCGTGTTCTTTGATCCCTCAATTTCAAACGAAGAAAAATCGGAAATGGCGAACAAAAGTCCTAAATGACACCGAGACCGGGACAGAAAATTCAAGAATTGTAAACCCCAAATTTCGAAGACACCAGTTGGAAGAACTGGTTAATGCAGGTTTATCTGTTAACAGCGCAAGGGACCATGGATTTCTTTGAAGCGTTCCAGATTACGCAGATTTTCTCAGAGACCCCCCAGTAGCTGCCCTGAAAATATACATTTTAAGGAAGGATTGGAGATTGTGAAGTCACTAAAGGTCGTAATGATGTGGCCAGAACGAGGAAAGTGAAATTAATTACATGCCTTAATAACCTCACTCAACAAAAGAAATGGAGAGCAAAACAAATATGTTTTACAGGTAATACACCAAATGCCGAAAAGCTGTAATCCTGATGTTTTCAAAAATCACTTTGCAGCAAACCTTTAGAATACATTATTCAGTATTTAATTCCTTCCTTAAAAGAATGCAACGATGCAATGTCACTCTCTTTTCTTATTAAAATAAATTGAAATAAAAATATTCTGTCATTTTATTGCATCATAATTAATTTCATACTTTAAAAAATATTAAGTAATTTTCATATCATAAGTTCGTTAATAGAGGTTCCTAGTCACGTTTTTGATGAGAAAGGCTGTTATAGTTTCGTTCGACTATAAGTAGCAACAAATATGTATATAATATAAATTACTTAGAACAATATTGCCTATGATTTGAGACATAAATCAAGAGAAAATAATGAGAAGTTTCAGAGATACGGCCCAAAGACGTCGCTAGCCAGCCAAAAATTCGAGTTTTTTGAAACTTTGAACGCCAGCGGCAAGGGGTAGCATGCTCCAATCGTGCTCAAACTTTGGCTATCAAAAAATCTGAAAAGACTGATCATTTTGTGGGGTTCCCGTTGACAAAATTCGGGAAAATAATTTTCTCCCACCTATCACTGCGGTCACCCTAATATATATGGCCAGCATCCCGAAATCAACATGCATGTAACTAAAAAACTATAACAGCTACAGGAAAATAAATAACATTTATATTATATATATATATATATATTAAATAATATATATATATATAATATATATATATATATATATATATATATAATAAATAGGAGAGTACACGCATACTCGAAGCGTTGAAATTACCTCCCATTTTTTAATGGTGCGCCTTTCTCTTTTGCGTTCATATTCTTCACACTCATCTTCCAGGCAACATATTACTGACCACCATTTATCCACATATCATATACACATACTTAAAGTACACACCCTTCTTCTGGACAACACCTTACAGACCCATTTCCTACTACTTAATATCCCTATGTATGGGGGGGGGGGAGAGAAAATTACCCCACATCGTATGTCTGCGTGTCTTAGAAGGCGACCAAGGGACGGGGGGGTAGTTGGGTTGGCTGCCCACTACCACCTATCTCTTGCTAGGAATCCTGATGCAAGGCTCGGAGATGGTCGTGATCGCTATAAACGGCCTTCTAATTTTCGGCGAAATTGTATGAATCGTATGGGTACATGGAATGTCAAGAAGAATAAATGTTGAGGAAAGAGGTGATGGATGTATTTAGAAAAGGGCAAATTGATTTGCCCTTCGCTGTGACTGAAACACAAAGATAAAGAGGAAACGGTGAAAATGAGTGGTGGTGTGTGAAATGTGTGTGTTGCTGTGAAAAGGAATGAGAGGGGGGAGAGAAGAGTTGCAATTTTGATGCGAGTGACTTGTGGTAACAGAGCTATATGGTAACATTGTGTGGTGTGTGAATCCTAGAAATTCTAATGGTTGAAATTTAAGTTTGAAAAGGTCAGGTATATGTGTGTTGTGACGTATGGTCCAGCTGAGGGAAACGTTGAAGAAGTAACGATTTTTTTTGATATAATCTGAATGATTTTTTTGGATGGGGTGAGTAGGAGGTTCAGATTAATAGTGTTGGGGGACCTGAATGGGTGGATAAGGTGATCAAAAAAGGGATGTATAACAGGTGGTTTTGGGGTGTCGGGAGAAATGAGAATGGTATGATTTGAATTTTGTGAGGAGAGAGGTATTTGTGTAAGTAATACTTCTTTAAACCAAAGAGTATCCATAAGTATTCTAGAGTTGGTGTAGGTAGAGAATGGTAATCGAAAGTGAAAAGTATGATTGGATTTTGTGTTGGTGAAGAAGGAGATGTTGAAGTATGTGTTGGATGTTAAAATCAGTGAGGTGTTTAGGAATAGGATTATGCGGTCATTATGTTTTCTATGTAAAATTAAGTTAGTGGGGGCTTGGAGGAGAGGAGGTGATACGGAAGGAAGTGGGTAAAAATAAGAGTGAGAAGTTTAAGGAAGCAAGGTAAAGGATAAGTATTTAAGAGCGCTCGCAAGTAAATCAGTTGATTGGTGAACAAGTTGAAACTGGAACAAATCTGGGAGCAAATGAAGAAGGCAGGGTGTTAGCAGTGCAAAAGAAGTATTGGATGTGCTAAAGTAGGAAAGTAAGAATGTTAACAGTGAATGGGGGAATGAAGAGGTGATGCAAGCGGGTAAAAGTAAAAAAAGAAGCGTGGTTGAAGTATAAAAGCAAATGATGAATTTCAAAAGAAAGATGTTTTGGAAAATTATATAATTAGGAAAAAAGAAATATAAAAGGTGCATACGTAGGAAGAAAAAGAGGTAGGTAAATGAACAGTTTTGGAGGAGGATGAATGGGACTACAAGGGAATAGAAGGCTCTTCTGGAAGGAAGCGCGAAAGGTAAGAATGAGAATAAAAGGGAACCTGCTCAGA
>JABUQX010076444.1:220000-222181 GCA_015478945.1 Trachelipus rathkii
GGTTATCATACAAGGATGCACTTTGCATTATGTACTATTTTGTACAAGATGCAACAGTAGCAAAGGTTTCAATGTAACTTAGATTTTAGTTAAAAAATAGTTGTAGACTGGTTTATCTTTTTTTCCGTGAGAAATATATATATATATATATTATATATATATATATATATATATATATAAAGTATATATATATTATATATATATATATATATATATATATATATTATTATATTATATATATATATATTATTATATTATATATTATTTATATTATATATATATATATATATAATATAATATAGTATATTATATATATATATTATTATTATATATTACCTATTCGCAGGGTACTAAACAGTCTATCGGTAAATTAGGGCTAGTTACTGCTCAAGTGGATCATTATAGTTAGGGGCTAACATTTACGGCACAGTGGTCATAAAAGGTTAGGGCTAGTTTTACGGCACATTGGATCAGTAAAGTAGGCTAGTTTTACGGCACAGTGGATCAATAAAGGTATGGCCTACTTTGGGATAGCTTTTAAGTTTAGGTTTGATAGTTTTGTTTAGTAGACCACAGATTACTATATATATATACTATATATATATATGAATATATATATATATATATATATATAATTTATATATATAATATATAATATATATATATATATATATATATATATATATATATATATTACCAAAATTATTCCAGTGTTTCTATATAACAAAGTATCGATTTTCGATTTAATCGAACCAACAATTATCGAAAATGATTTTTTAAGGCTGCCAAAAGTTAAATTTTACTATATATATATATATATATAATATATATATATATATATATAAATATAAATATAATATAAATATTATATATATATATATTATATATATATATATATATATATATATAATATATTATATATTATAATTTTATATAATATTATATATATATATATTATATAATATATAAAATTATTATTTAATTATTAAAATCTATCGAGAATAAAATGACAAATAAACCTTTTGGAAGTTTTGAGTTTCACAACGCAGCAATAAATTGGTAGTCAAAAATAAAATTGTTTCTAAAATATGTTAGGGTAAAATAGGATTTTGGTGATTTCGAAATTTTGTCGCTTCAAGAAAACTTTTAGCATATATATATTATATACTATATTATATAATATATATATATAATATATATATATATATATATATATATATATATATATATATATATATATTATATATAAATATATAATATATATATATATATATATATAGTATATATATATAATATATATATATATATATATATATATTAAGTATATATATATATATATATATATGTGATGGATCGAATAACTTTGACGATGACGATTATTGTAAATTTTGACGATGACGATGATTATGAGAAAAAGTAATATTTTAAAAAATTTCTTTCTGCTTTATATATATATATATATATATATATATATATATATATATATATATATATATATATATATATATATATATATATATATATATTATATATATAATATATATATATATATATGGGCGTAGACTGGGGGGTGTTCTGGGGGCCCCCCCCCCCCCCAAATTTTTTTGACACCAAAACTTTTTTTTATTTATATAATCCAAATCAGTTTCATCATTCAGGTACATCTTAATCTCTTCTTTATATACTATATATTATAAATATATATATATATATAATATTTATAGATATATTTATTTTTATATATATAATATATATATATATATGTCTAAATGATACAACCGTTTATTCACTATATATATATATAATATGTACAGCCGAGAATGAGGTCATTAATAATTAAACCATAGAATTGACTCGCACACCTCTCGAATACAATAATTAATATAAAGGAAGGTGTATTAAAGAGATTGGATGTTATTTTTTTTATTAATATTCCCTTGTTATTTGTTTTGATCGCAGATCAATAATAAGATAATTTTTATTGTTATATAATAAATAAGGACTTTGTCATTGACAATTCAAATACTATTTCGTGAGTACTAGAATCCAAATATTATATAAATTTCATTTTAGAAATAGTTTGCAGAGTGGGGAATATATTAGAATTCCATGTGCTCTACTAGATCTCTTTCACCATTCTCTATAATTTTTATATCTTATCATTTCACTTATGATCAATAC
>JABUQX010076445.1:0-50000 GCA_015478945.1 Trachelipus rathkii
ACTATTAAGTGACTTAAGCTGGCCTTAAGCCATATGATCATCTTCTATCAGTTGGCAATTTTCAGAGGATCTTTCCGAGTTACTAGATTCATACAATAAATACTAGTTTTGCAACGTCTACACAACAAAAGTTATCATTTCTCATGTGAGGGCTCTTTGGAGCTACACCTATATTAATTATTATCTTAAAAAAGTATCATCACTATCGAACTTTTTGCACGTGGCATTTCTAAATTCTGATAAATTATAATTATGTATTAAAAATGTATTATATATATAAATCATAAAAAGAAAAACTAATAAAAAACATTAATGAAGCCATAAACAAATATTATGAATATCAACTATAACAGACTATAAAAATAACAATATGGAAAACCCACAAAAATATTTGAACACAAATCTACAGGGCTTCCAACCTATATGGGTGTGGAAATCATAGAGGAACAAAAAAATGTCCAAGATAAAGTAGTCTACTACAACTCTCCGCTATTAAATTATATAATATTAATGTCTCACAAACATTTATTTACTCGTACATATCCACAGTCTTATTGAGGGAAAAACGAAAAAAACAACATTTTTTCTAATCAGCGTATTGGGGTTCAGGTGTTTTTTTCATGAAACCACATCCGTTGTTTTTTTCGGAGGAAAAAAACCGAGCTCATGTCTTTTTTCCTTCCTACCCTTTACTCTACCCTACCTCCCTAATAAACGATACATATACAGGGGACTACCATACCTCACATACATACACATTACCACTACAATCACAACATACATCACCATACTACAATCACATAACATCACTACATAAACATACATACATACATACATACATACATACATATAGTATATACATACATATATAAAGGACAGCTATCATTAGGTACATCAAGTCGATTAGAACGGCCTATCCTTATGAGTTGTAATTATTATGGTTATAATATAATCTTAAACCAAATTTAATATATTACCGCGTAGGTATAGTATATCATATATATTAGGACTTCCCTATATCTTTAATGTATACTTATATAATTCTATTGACCTAAATATATAATATAATACTATACTATATATAATTAGGAAATTGTATCATCTATAATATAATAGAACAATCATTGGTATCTATTTACAAATTATAATCATTTGAATAATATATAATATATTTTAACAATATATTATTTATATAATACATAATATATATATTTTTGAATTAGAAAATAATTTTATCTATTTATGGCTGAATATAATTTATATGCCTTACCATGATAACCTTACTAAATCGCCCTAACTATTACTAGCGATTCCTCTCACATATCGGTAAATACTAAATAAAATATTGATATTATAAATATAATTAAGAAATTAAACAATTTTATATTACCATAATGTAAATTGGTCATCATTAAGTACAGTATTATTAAACTAAATTCTAAGAAAACTAAATATTATATTAAGTGAATACAAAATCCAGACATTGAGAGTGATCACTTTTCACAAAATCCAGATCTAAGTCGATAGGAGGGTCCAGACACGACTGAGATACACATTTTTGAAATGTTTAGTAAGACAAATCAGTCGGGAAATAGATACTTATGCGCAAATTGATGTTATTCACACTTCACGCAGCTAGTGTATAATTAAGAAATGACATAATGATTAAGTATCGGGCATAGAATCGGACCTGAAAAAACAGGATAAGAACTGTATATTTAGGAGTCGCATGAAGCTCTCCTGAAGGAGGGAGCAAGGGAATCATCAGTATGATCTTCTTAGATATATTATCATAATATCTGTTGTAATAACTATGAACAAGGAGATAATGATGCTATAACAACAGTTTGACTGCAGAAAAAGGACTGAGAGAAGATTGTTACTTAATAGTTATTTATACAAACAGACGAAAATAATTTACGATTTGAAATAGGTACTTTTCATGTAAAGTGGGGACTAATCCACAAGGTTATAAGATGTTTACTCCATAAAGGAAGCGCAAATTTAAATTAGGGTTGTGTGAGAAGAATTCTTTAGATAACACCAACCCAGAAACCCAACCTTTTTACGAAGCTTGTTTTGTGAAGAGAAATAATCTCGATCCTTCATCCAAGAAGAAATTAACAAAAAAGAAATAAATACGTAAAACTTTAAATAAGAAAACGAGCCAGGGTTGAATCATTTGTAAGAAGTATTATAATTGCGTGGAAGTTAATTATTCAAGAGTAGAAACATAAAGGAAAACTAAATTTTTTTGCAGGCATTGATTTAAATACTACCATGTTTCTCTGCCATAATAACTGATACGAAAAAGATTAGAGGTCAAGTTTTCTCCCAAGTATCGCCCTCTATTGCTGAGTTAATTGATGTCGAAATGGAATGCGCCTTTCAAAATGAACACTTAGGAGTCTGACAGACGCGCTGCACATCACGAGATACACAGCGAGACTATAGAGTAGAAGGAGGTGATGATGTGACGAGAGAGATGTATATTTCGATCTTAGGCTCAAGAAAAAGAGTAGGGAAATTAGACACAGAACTAATTGACGGAACACCCACTTTAATAGATTGAAAAGGCAGAGATAAAAGGATGCTGTACTAACAACAGACTTCTGTACAGAATTGATTTGGAAGCAAAATTCAAGAGAAAAGAGCTTCAGAGAGATAAGGAGAAGCACGGAAAATGAGAAGTAATTCATAATAAAAGTAAAAGCTTTATGTTCAGATTCTATTCGAGAAAGATTATGCGTAATAATGTCTAGCAACACAAGAAATATAGATTCACTCGAAATGGCCCAAGGACAAGAGATCAAAAATATCAATGCAGAAAATAGAGATAGAATATAGAATACCCCAGATAGAAACTGACTTTCACGAAATATCGTACTGTATGATCTACACATACACGCCTTTTACACACAAAATGTATTCAGGAGTTGTACAGAGAGATAAAAATTAAGAAGACATATTAAATGTTTCTAAAATGTCTTTCGTAGATTTCAATTAACTTTGAAAAGGACCCGCAGTTTATTTATAAACATCTATATTGATATCGATATGATTAAATATTAGTTGGGAGGGTTGATCCCGTCATGTCTTGAGGCATATATATATAAGGTAACTGACCTTAAACCCTTAGTGCCAAGTCAGAAAGATGAAGGTCGAAGTGGATAAATGACAGAGAAGAAGCTAAGGTTAGACCTAAAGGTTGAGAGTTGAAAGTAGTCGGAAAGCATAAGTTTTAAGAACATAACATAAGAGCGGACGACCCATAATGTTTAGTTATTTGAGCTCGCGTAGAGAGCGAAAATCACATTATTAAAATGAACAATATGGAAATAGTACAGTCATAAATAGGTTTTGAAAAGTGGTTGAAGAAGTAGGATTACGCTCCGAAATCATTATTATAAAGTGGAATTTGAAGCTTAACTTTTGAAGTTCAGAAAAGTTCATAATTTTAGCAGAAAGGAAAAAATGGTAAGTTGTGCTATCTTAATGATAACAATTAGAGGGATAAAAAGGAAGGTGGTCAAATTATTGCTGTTGGAACATTTTTTTTTTTTAATTGTAAATTGATAATAAAAGATGAAAACTATAGGAACTATATAAGAATTAAATATTACAAATATTATATTTATTTTAGAGCTAAGAGTTTTTAATGTAGAACAAATCTAGAATAGATTATTATTAATACGATTCTTACTAGGCATGAAGAATAGTAAGTTGCACTAAATATCGATATAATATTTGAAGACGATCGAGAAACTATGACAGGAAACGCTAGTCTACTGTGCAAATAACACAAAACTAACAGTCAGAGTTGGATATGGATAATACGCCTTTCCATCCCAAATGTCACCTATAAAGTGATGAGTTTCTGGCTAATTACAGAAGACTTAAAATCTTCTGTGACAGTAAATCAAAAACCCAACTGGAAATAATAGTAAGAAAAATGATCTCAAAATTACCGACACCGATAGCAACCACCAAATACATGAAGAAACCCTATTATCCTGACGAAGTTAAGATTCGCGTGAGCTCTCATAATCATGCTGAGAAGGAAAGGAGAACGTGCAAGTATATAATATTTGAACAAATAAAAACAGATAAATTAATATGAGCAGATGTCCACCACATAGTAGTGAAAACAAAGATATTTATAAATGCAGAGAAAAAGTGTGCAAATTAGTAAATATGGACACTCCATAGAAATGAGATTAACAAGATACGATATTAGTTATTCATTCTCAACGGACAAATCTAATATGATACTAATAAGTATTAGCAAACTGCATCATCTATTCACATGAGATGTCTAGATTATTGTTCCAAGTAATTGTAATCTTAGAGAATTAATTTTAGAAAGAGATGTTGGTTTGTCATCTGCAGAATTATTAATCTCTTATAAATAGCATAATCTCTATATGTGATAGTTTAAGTTTGTTCGAAAAATAGGTAGATCCAATATATATATATATGTTAGTTTAGGATAATACAAGAAGAGACTAAATTCGTGAAGTAGAGATATTTGGTTCAAGACAACCTGAACTAATATATTAGGTGGAAAATTCAGAATTTTCAAATATCAGAGAAACGATAGAACAAACCTCAACAATTTACCACTATATAACTAAAACACATTATCAAGACAACACAAATACACACATTATATAATAAATATATATATATATAATTATCATATATTATATATATATATATATATATAATAATTAATTATATATATTAATATCAATATATATATATATATATTATATAATATTATATTAAAATATATATTATAAATATATTATTTATATAATATATATATAATTAATATAATTAAATATATATACTATAATCTGATATTTGTTATAGTATATTTATATGGTTGTTAATTCATATATGGCAACTTATCTTATACCTCTTTATTAGGTAGAGAGATGTTTATTACAGTGTTAGAAAACATGATGGTACATATAGTCTGAATATTAGTCTGGTGCGCATGCCGAAACCTTAGAAAATAAATATATAATAGGAATATTTTTGTAAATATTAAAATCTTATTCCTTGCACACATCTCTTTGGGGCCTACTCATTCATTTAAAAAGCTAGATAATTTTTCTATACCTCAATCATTCTCCACACCCGTAGATCGTGTTTAACTTAAACTCCAATAGAAGTATTTAAAGAAGAAGAAGAAGTCTGAAACATCTTTAGATATTTTTGCTATTTATAAATCAATCAAAAAAAGAAATAAAAAATTTTAAATTTATAATAAAAATTTAAAAATTATAGTTAAATATTTTTTATTTGTATTATTCAAATTTTTTATATAATTATTATTATATTTATTTAATTAAAGTATAAGGAAGAGAAATAAAATTGGGTTTTGGAACTACTGTTAACAGAAAATCGATACGATTATAAATTGTTGGGTTGGTTTTTATTTGATAGTTTTTCTAGTTTTTGGGGTTAGGATTAACGGGGTTTATGAAAAATATGGAACAAAATATTTATTTGAAAGGTTAAAAAAAAATAATTTACATTTCTTACGTATGATTTGAGCAGGAATGGCGCGTTTCTTTCGAAGACATCACGAGCGTAAATGTAATTTTTCTGTCTTGCAAGAAGTTTCAAAAAACTAACACCCGCGAATAAAAAGGTTTTTCCTTTTGCAAAAGAAGACCATCAAGGAAACAAAAATCTAGATAGTATGACAGATAACCAAGTAAGAGATTAAGAATTGTGGCGACCCTTGGGTATTATGAGTCTTGCTGTCCGTCCACCCCGTACGTTTGGCTGAACATCAGACCATATTGACCCTCAAACTGAAAAAAATCTCTATAAATTGAACTTTAAACTATAGGCTGAAGGCCTATACTATATTCTATATGAAGAGTAATGAACCCTGACATCTATCATCATTTGGACACCAATATCATTGCGATTTTAATTTAATACTAATCATGGGTCGTATTTATCTTTAAGTTTTAATAAACAAATAAAAAAAATATACTTTATACCTTAATTGGCCCATACTTGTTCGAGCTCTAATATTATATTTATAGCCTATTGTATAATGATTATATAATATAATATTAAATTATATAATACTATATAATACAAATAATTGACCTATATTAAAGAGTGTAAATAATTGTTTATGCAGATTTTCCTTTACAAAACACTTCCTAGTCGTCATATGTAGGAATCTAATTAAATCAATTATTAAATTAAATATCTAAAATTGGCAAATAAAAAATTCGAATCTACAAAAATTCATTTTAGGACTCTGCTCGGTTCGACTTGATATAATTCGGAGCTTAACATACCTGCTATTTAAATAGACGAGAGAGATAAGTCGTCCTGAGTAATACGTGAGAAAGCTGAAAGTTAAACAGATAACACTCATCTACAATATGAAAATCTAAATCATTATATATATAATATTATTATCTTATAGAATTTAAATATACTAATAAAACTTTTAGACCGATAGATATATATATATTATATATATATATACGGATCACGACATGTATGTAATTTAAATATTTTCGTAATGTGGCCTATATGAAGGTAGATTTTAAGAAAATAAAGAAGTGTATATTAAAGTAAAATTCTCGTACTTTCTTTGTAATCTAAACGATAAGCAATTTAATTAAAAAAACCACATATAAACATTAACTTAAATTTAAAAGGAACTTTCAAAAAATAACACTAACACGTAAAAGTATATAAATAAACTTGCACATAAGTGGGTGGCCATATCTTCTCAATCAGACACAAATTGTTAGAATAAACATGAGACAGACCAATTAACCGGATCGTTGCTTTCCGCCATTTCGGTTACAAGAGAATCTTCATGACATCTGATGTTACAGCCAAGCTTTCGTGTTCGTACAAGCGGAAACCCCTTCCGTCCCGGTACGAAGAAACTCGAAAAGCAGATCGAGTCACTGACAATTTTATTTTCTTTCTATCGATGAAGAAGTCTGGCTACTTTTTTGGCATCTATTTGACTACTTCTAGGATGGTAGAGTAAATAGAGTTATATAATTACTACTTTATACATTATATATATATAATTACCAATTATATATATTTTATTTTATTAAGTTTATATTATGTTATATTATAATATAATAAGGAATATATAAATATATATATTAAATTATTTCCTTAGAGTATTAAATTTTTTTTTATCCATTGAGCAGTGTAATGTAAATGAAAATTTTTTATTCTTTTTTATGAGTTAATTGGTTTGGTTGTTATTCGTCAATTATTGAAATATGTTTCTCTTACTTTCTAGTGATTATAAGTTATTCGGTATATATGTCCTAATGTTAAGATAAGCGATACAATCCAATTTCTCCGATTTTCTCTGTGTATTTTGTTTAATTGTTTTTAATGTTTTTTTTGGGGTTGCATACTTTCGATGTTTATTTTATGGTTAGAGTTGCTTCTATGGTATGTTAAAGCAGAATTGAAGATGATTGTATGTCATACTTGAGATCACTTTTGTGTTGAGAGAGACGGATGGTAAAAATTATTAAGATACCATTCCAACCTATAAGATATGTTTGTATGCAGTTCTCAATCAAGATTGATTTTTGATAAATGCCAAAAAGATGCCGCATTCCCCTATGTTTGGATAATTTCACTACTTGTATAAACGGTTTTCCCCCAACTTAGATCCTCTTTATAACAAAGATGATTAGAATGTCGGGTTTCTGGGCAAGTTCTGAATTTTACACTGAGTGAATGATCAGCAGACATTCTTAGGAATGATGGAGTTTTTATCAGAGAAGAGAGAATTTGGGCGTACTTTTTGGTATAGGGGACCCTCACCTTGGGATGGTGTGTAGGTTCAATATGTTAGAATATGAACTGATCTTTATTATATAATTCGTTCGGTCTAAATAACGCTGTGAATCTTGACAAATTGGCGTATCATTTGATTTTCATTTATTTGGTTAAAGTGTAAAGGGAATTTCAGAAAACACATCTCCCTAGGTTATTTAACAAAGTTAATTTCATCTTGTAAATATTGGGGCTGCATAGTTTAAAGGCCGAAGGAACTACTCTTCGCGTTTATTGCCTCTATGATCTATGTCTATTTTCAAAATAGCCTGGAAATCGCCGAGCGTATTTTCTAATATTATGAAACCTGCAGCTCTGGCAACACCAACGATAATCTACTCTTTTGTAGAGCTGGGATCTTGAAGAGGGTTTTTCCGATCGTACAAATGCTTGATAGTTTTGCCGTTGTAATTGATCTACGAGGACCTTCCAGCGTTCTATATGGCGCGGAAATCAAGAAAGTGTTATCGTTTGAGTTTATCTTCATATCGACCAACTCTATCTTCTAAAATGTCAATACTTATATCATCATTCGAAGTGCAATCATTTGCGTTTAATAAAAGTTTAATCACTATTCGTGACTTTATATCCATAGGAACTATCCTGATAGCATGCTATTACAAGGACCATCACCTATTTACATTAGTCGGTATCTCTCTAGATTAATTGAATATCTCAATGGAGTGGAAAACTTTTGGGAACTAAATATGATTGATAAGTTTCTCATTTCAGAGAATTTCTTATTTGCATTTCTACCTTACTAAAACAATATCCATATACTCTGCGCCTCCAATCTTAGTAATCAATTTCACCACTAACATATATAATCATACATTTATATCCATAATGAGCCACAACCTTATTGTATACATAATCCTATCATATAATTTACATTAGGCTTATCTCTACGTCTCACTATAGATTTTTTTCAAAAAAACAATATATAATTGAAATAGACGTCATTAGACGATACATAGGAAACCATATTTATAATATACCTTCGTGCCTTTTAAAATAATAATCATAAACTATGTAGTACTAGAATATATATCACCATCATATATATACAAATTAATAATTATATATTTACACATATAATAAGTACATCGAGTAAAATAATCCATCTCACCACTCATACTAAAATTACATTTTTCTTAAATTAAAATATCCCCATAACCAATTATAAATTAATAATAAATATAATATTACAAATAATATATATAATAACTTATAAAAGCAAAACAATAGAATAATTATTAATTATTATTAAAAAATATATTATAACTATATAAACTATATTCGATCAATCTAAATCATAAAATTCAATAATAAAAATTAATATTAATTCCAACTCTCTAATATGTATCTATACAAAGGTATATTCCTTATCCTCTCTCTCACATATCCTCCATATAACGATTATACTCAAAAAAACACCAAAACCTTAACTCTACCTTTCGAACTACATTCCAAATGCCCATAAAGATGGTCCCATCACTAAACCATTGTAACCTAGGTCTATACCCTTATCCGACCATTAATTTCCACTACTATATAACATAACACAGGTATACAACACATACCTCACTGGGCAAACTCAAACCTCACTCAAGACTTCTACTAATCTACTCCTCTATCTATAAGATTTAATGGCAAAGCCACCACTTCATACATTATCACAACTTCCCTACTAAATTCTGGCATCACTCTGTATCCATTTCATTCAACAATAACATATCGTACAACTTACAAAAATATACTATAACAACCTCTCACATACTTGAATTGTTACATAGCTCCTTATTAAACTTCCAAAATAATTATCCAAAGACAAACCGTAGTTGGCAATCGCCAAGCACTAACATCCTCTTCAAAACGTCGGTCTCTTCCGCTCCCTCACTCAACTCGCTACCTCGTTTTAACTTTATTTTTTCTGATAAAACATTACACTTCTAACCTCTTCTTACACACCGGCATTCTCACAAATCAATCAAATATTGTGATATCAACTGAAAAACAACTAAAACTATTACTTAGCGATACCAACTAATAATCTACTATCACAAATCCGATCCTCTCTCAACACAAAAAAGAATTCTCAAAGATATGAACAATCATCTTCACGTCGTAAGAACACCGTCCAACAAACACACCAAATATAACGCAGCGTACAAATTATAGGCAGAGGCATCACCCCAAATAAACACACTTTTCACAATAAACCTCAGGAAACCAAACCACGAAGCCAACAGCACGTTCTTACCCCACCCAATAACCCACCCCATTATATCAAACAAACCATCCATGATAGAGCAACATTAAAATAACACAAGGACGGGCCATAAGAAATACCACGGCAATTGATTGAAAATCCTTCATATCCCATCTTAGCACCGACACCAGAAAACCTTTATTCACCTTCCGTCTCATTAATTTTAAAAATTTCAATCATTCTTATCGCAACGAATAGGAGAACTATATTTCAATTCTTTACGACGAAGCCATACTTTCTCTATCGGTCAAAAACCATATGATCCATTCAGAAGCCTACCACCACACAATATCACTACACCTGTTTACAAGGAAGCTTCCCATTATCCGTACGCCTGTTGCAGAGTCCATAAAACTAAATAATTAATTCTCTCCTCATCTTGCTCAATCACCTGTTTCATGTAAAATTTGATCCACACATTTCTTAAAAAAAATTCCAACCATCAACATCACATACATCTTACCTAAATCGATGATCATTTTCACCAACGCGCTCTGTTGTAAATTACTAATTGACTTTCTCCAAGGAAACCAATTTATCAATCGACATCTTACCATATTGGATTACGATGCTATTATTTATTTATTTTCCTTCCATTAAAACGCCTTTGGAACAAGTCGTCCATGAAGATTCAAATCTTACACTCTATACAACTTACCCCAAGAGTACAATAATCCAAAGTCACACAAATAACCATCTCCAAATCACTCAGTAGGAAAACAATTCGGGGGCCTTAAGCATTCTGTCCATCATTCACTTTATTCTCTAATACTTCTCTTCAGTTTCTCTACTTGTTTCGCAGATTTTACCATTCTTCGCTACTTCGCAAAAGCTTTATTTCGACAAGTTGTTTCCTCGCCTTACGAACCACGAAAAAGCTTCTTGGCCTGTCTTACACACTGTTGTTATTTATTTTTGTTTATTCATCACACAAACAAGGAATAACTCAATCACACTTAAGGAGGCAACCCCTTATTATTCTAATATTTGATCTTTTCACATGTACCCAAAAAATACCATTTTAAATCCTGGAAGCATCTAAAGCCTCCAAACCCAATTCTTAAGTATTACCAAAACCCCTCAAGGCGAAGAAAATTTACCGTTCACAGTAAATACAATACCTAGTCACTCACACACACCGACGCCGACAGAAGTAGAAATCTTATTCACTATATATATATATATTACTATCATAATCTACTTATAAATATATAACTATTTATTAATATATACTATATACTATATTTTAATCTATATATTTCATATATTTATATATATATATATATATATATATATATATATATATATAATATATATATATATATATATATATGAATATAATACAAGAGCATGGAGTACAATTCGAAAATGCTGCCTAACATTGGCGGTAACTGACGAGGTGCTAGTGAACGTGTTGTGGGGTTTGATGGTGCAGAAAAGTATTTTGGGGATGAGGTAATTAGTAGGGAGGAGGTATGGGTAGGGTGAGAAAGTTGAAAGAATGGTAAATCTGCAGGCAATGATGAAATTACTGGTGCAATGATCAAGAATGTAGGCGAGATGGTGATTGAATGGTTGGAAATTGTGTATCCAAAGCGTTTATGGAATGTAAGTTCAGGGCATCAGGAGGAGAACAGTCAAATACTTGGAAGATACGAAGTGTATCTTTAGAAGTGCGTAGAAGATGTGTGGATCCAAATTTTTAACCATTGAAAATATTGATGAGCAAAAAAAGATTCTAATAATTGATTTAGGTTTTTATGGACTTGCAACAGGCGTTAGACAGGGATTAATGGGAAGCTCTGTAACAGGTGTAGTGATGTATGGTGTTGTCGGTAGGCATTCTGAATGGAATCAAGAATATGTGTATGACGATAGAGAAACGTGTGTAAGGAATAAATAGAGTCAAAATTGATTGTTTAATATTAACAGCGGGTGAGGGCAGGGATGTGTTATTCTCCTTGGTTATTTAATTTGTAATATGGATGGGGTTATGGAAGAATTCAGTGGAGGGAGTTGGGAGAATGACTTGCATTTTAAAACAAAATTAAATGGGGGAAAAAAGACAGGGGTGGGGAAAGGGGGGGTTGCCCGCTTATTGTACGCTGATGATAGGGTTTTGTGTGGCGAAGAAGTTGAAAGGTTTGACAGGTGTGTAAGAGGAGGGGTTAGAAAGGTAAATGTAGAAAAAAACTAAAGTTTAAGGTAGCGAGTGAGGAGAGAACCGAACGTTTGAAGAGATTGTGTTAGATGGTGAGCAACTGGAACAGTTGTCTGAGTTTAAATATTTAGGAAATATGTTTGATGAAAATGGAACGAGTGCATGCAGAATATAGTAGGGGAAGTTGTGAATGGTTATGAAAGTGGCTGGTGGCAATTAAAATCTTTAGTAGATGAAGTAGATTAGTAGAAGTCCTCTCAGTGAGTTAGAGTTTGCTGAGGTATGGTTGGTTACTGTGTTATCGTATAAGTAGTGAACTTATGGTCTGGAAAAGAGGGTACAATCAGACCTAAGGTACAAAATGTTTAGATGAACGAAACTCTTAGGCGTGTTAGGTGTAGTGAGAATTGATAAAATAGAATGCGAAATACATTAGGAGTTGTTGTAATTAACATATAATATATAATATATAATATTATTCAATTTCTGTAATAAAAGATATTATATAATAATATATATTATATAATTATATTATAATAATATATATCTTATATATATTATATCTATATTATATTATATGAATATGTATATATTATAATATATATAATATGTATATATATATATATAAATATTATATATATATATATATATATATATATATATATAATATATATATACTTATATTCTATATCATATAATATAATATATATAGTAATATATATATATAATAATAATATATGTATATAAGGTGAAAAATGAGAGAATAAATACGAAGGTACATTAAGAATGGTTTGGGTCATTATGGAATGGATTATATGCGGTTAGTAAGCAGATGTAATAGAGGTGAGTATGCTGGAATCGACCGCCTGGGAAACCGTTAGTATTATTAAGTAGGATTGCCAACAGACTCAAGCAAAGAGGTAATTGAGTTTGGCAAGGCTAGAAGAAAGGTTCAAATATAGAAATAACGGGGTTTGTGAAGAGGGTCAGGTAGTGCTTGCCCTAGGGGATAAAAATTCAAATTGACGACGAGATACACGGTGAGGGTCCGTCGCAGTCTTGTTAAAACCCTCTCGGGTGGATTTCTGACTGCGACGAGTTCCACTAGAGTATAAAGGGGACGTAAAGTGGGCTCTTTTTGCTAATAAACTTGTGTTTAGTTCCTTTCTAATTACCTTTATTATATATATATCACTATATATATTACATATAATATATAATATATATTATTATATTATAATATATATATATATATATATATATATATATATATAAATATCCACCGCTGATATATAATATATATATATATATTATATAATCTTAACTGATGAAGACCTTTGTCGAAAACATGTGAGTAAGCTTCGTTTCGTCAGGGACTCCATAACATCGTTCAGGAAGCATCACAACACTCTTGTAAACCGACAATGGCGAGCACAACATCGGTGTTGTTCATGTCTTCTATGGTTTAAGGGCCACGCCACTGTGGGTTATAATCCTTTTCTGTTTAAGATCCCTTTCAATTTAAGTTAATGATTTTTATAACAGAAAGTAGAAATTTTTTAAGTTAAACATCTTTTACTCGGTCTAAACAGTTTTTTGATTAAATCCAGAAAATATATATGGTTTCAATTGGAAGTTTCTGTCTGTGCTTCTTCAACGCGTCTTCTCTTACAGTGTCTACAGTCGACCTAAACGAATTTAATAATTTTATGCCAAATTTTATTTTAATTTAATTTAATTTGAGTTTATTTAAGACCTAACATATGACGACTAGAAGTGTTTGGTAATGAGAAGGTACATCTTGAGAGTATATTATTATATAGTCAATATATGACCATATGTATATAATATATATATATATAATATATATATATATATTATATATTTATATATAATCTCATATTATATGATATATTAGATATACCTCTATATATTATATATTATATATATATATCCATTATATTATTCTATATATATATATATATATACCACTATATATATATTATTTTAAAAGTATCATTATCTATTGAGGATTTCTTTCTAAACACACACATTTAGGCGTCAATATGAGGCAGTAGTTCAGCAAAGCGATGATGACAGCAAGACTCATAATACCCAAGGGTCTTGTATTAAATTCCCTTACACACACACACACATCTTCTTGGCTTGATTCTGTCATATTATCTTGAACATTTTTTTATAACTTGCAATTTTGCCAAAAAAATAAAAAATCTACATCACCCACGAGCACTTTTTAATTTAAGATAATATTGGCAAGACAAAAAATATCTACGTCATGTCTGAAAGAAACGGATTTGTAAATAAAATGTAGAGATCTGTAAGTGTTGGAGCATAGTTCAATAAAATCCAATAAATGATTAGAATAATGAGGCTATACTATACCCTAACCAAATACAAAAAAATCAATATAAAACAAAAAATATTAATATAATATTTCTGTTTTGTTCCACAAATTCTCTTACCTTACCCATCACACTTCTCCCTACTTCTTACTTTCCATCCTTATCTCACTTCCTTACCTACTTATATTTAAAATACGTCTTCTTATAATTTTTTCATGCTAAAATATTTTTTTTGAACTCTTTATTTAAAGTTTTTTGTTTTTTTTTTTTTCTTTCTTTATTTTTTTTTTTTTTTGTTGAATTTTCCACCCGTTTAAAAGGTGAGAACGTGAGAAAAAAAATTTTTTTTTCAACTTTCTTAAAATAGTTTAAGCAACGCTTTTTCAAGCAATTTATTAACTACATTATGAACTCTTTTTAAAACTATCTTTTATTCTTTTTTCAATTCTTCCTCATAAATAAAATAATATCTTTTCTAATATTACATCTAACTATTAATATACCATTGTTCGTAAAGTAATTTAATATATATTATTATATATATATATTATAATATATATGTCAGGGTCATTGGACAGTATGATTTCACTAGTTTATTATTTTGTACGCTCATTTATGCAAACCCCAATATAAGGTATTCTATATGGAATATATATTTACTAACTTTTAATATAACGACTTATACTTACATTACACCATCTTACCACCCACCGGTTATGTTTAGCATAGGGCAAAGTATATGACTACAATCATGCATAATATAATTCGGTAAAATATAAAATTTATATTCATTTTTATATAATCCAAGATTACTGCGTAACAAAATTTTGACCTATAGTACGTACAAGTTGTAATAAAAGGCTTATCTCCGGCATGTACACACCAATACTCTCGCTTCTCCTATATTCTCTCGAGACTACTCTACTCATGAGCTCACGCAGAAAGATTCAGAAGAAAAGAAGACCACTTAAAACACACGAGCGCTCACCTGTAATATCCTATCTTAGAAACTCGTAAAACAGCAACTTTCAAGCTATGGGAGGTAAAATTGTATATAATATAAATTAGTATATAGATATATATAATATATATATATATATATATATATTACTATATATCATATATATATATATACTAAATTATATATAGATATATATACTATATTAATCTATATAATATAAATATATTATAATATATAATATTATATATATATATATATTATATAATATATATATATATATATATATTATATATATATATATATATATTATATATATAATATTATAGATGTCATATATTATACCACTTTCCCCTCATCTTCAACAAGGCTCAGATAATATCCAATAAATTGAAATTTTTGATATTATTTGGTTAAATTTGCAAATTGAATATTTTTATATTTGATTAAAGCGCTCGTCCGTATCCTTTGTAGAATTTTACTTTCATTATTAGTTTGTTACTATTATATTATATATATTATATATATATATCATATATATATACTATATCTATATATATAGTAATATTATATATATATATATATATAGTATATATATATAATATATATATATATATAGTATATTATATATACCTATATATATATATATATCATAATTAGTATATATATATTATATATATATAATATATAAATATACTATACTATAATATATTATATCTATATATATATATATATATATATATATATATATATATATTAAAATTATATATATTTTATATATTATATATATATAGTATATATTATAATACTAATAATATAATATCATATATATATATATATATATATAATATATATATATTATATATATATTATAATATAATTGCATTAATGTATTATGTAAGTAATTACGTATAGCCTATGTGACATAATTCAACTAATTTTTTTTTCCTTTTATAAACGCTGGATCTTATATATATATATATATTATATATATATTATATTATAATATATATATATTATTATATATATATATAATATATATATTATAATATATATATATCTATATATATATATATAATATATATATATCTATATAATATATAATATATATGCAATAAGATGAAATTTGTTATAGTTAAACCCTAACACTGTTAATATCTATAAATAGAGAGAATTTTTACACAAACTAATATTTAGTTTTGATGTCTTAAAAATCTTACTATCATGTTTGGCGTAGGTAAAGTATTTTGAAGGTTACATAATATCCAAATTGATACAAATGAACCCACAATGAGCGAATTAGTTCAGAAGGTCAGATAATAATTTCAGCCAAATGAAATTTTTCTCATAAACTTAAGAATAACTTGTAAAAATTTACAAATGTATTTGTAAAAGTAACAGTATGTTCTATATATTAGATTGCACATTTCCCTATAATAAATAGTCATAAAGACTAGCATTTAAAGATAGAAGCCACTCCTAACCAACTCGGATAATGTTTTAGATTCCTACAAATCAACAGAAGGCCGCCGCCTGCTACAAGGCTGTTACTTCTGGTGTGGATGGTGGAGGGGTCAATAAAATTCATTACGCAGTACAAGAAGGATTGTGCCGAGGACGAACAATCCTTCATAATGATTTGAACTATAGCGACCATTATGGGAAGAATATTATGTAATATTAACTAGATGTGAAAATCTCTAGAATCTGTTTTGACACCTATATATATATATTTATATATTTATATATATATATATATATATCATATATATATATTTATATATATATATTATATATATAAATTCGTATAGTTCATTAATATTACATTTTCCGGAATTTTATGACTTCTGTTTCGGTTTTCTTTTTCTTTTTTTAATAAAATAATCTTTTTTAATGACTTTTGAATCTCTCCTCTACAGACTAGTATAAACAGAAACATAGGAACGAACGAACACGATAAAAATAATAATAATAATATATAATAATAATATAATAATAATATAATAATATAATGAATAATATAATAATAGATATATATAATAATATAATCCGAAAAGTATAATGAGAGTATGATGTCAATGAATGATGATGATGATGATAGTGCTAATGGAATAGATGATGATAGTCATAATAATATAAAAAAAAATATTAAAAATATAAGAATAATAATAGATATTGATAATATAATAATTTAATCAATAAAAAATTAATAATTTTCTAAATTTAAATTAATAATAATTAACTTCAATATTAAAGCATTATTAACCAATTTTAACCATCCTTATAATCTTCTAAAAATATTAGAACAATTTGAACTAAGTTTCAGCTACATAGAAACGAATTAATGAAAGAAGAGAAATACAGTTTTCTAAAAACCAGAAAGACTTATCAAATCACAAGAACTTTTCAACTTGATGGTCAGTTTGAAATTTGGAGTCTAGCGAGCGGTTTTGTTAGATACAAGAAGTTATTTCTTATTAGATAAATTCAATTATTTATTATAAACAAGAATAAATTTGTAATACAATATTGTAAACCAATACAGTTTCAATAATTTGAGAAACAAGATTTAAAAAGTAATTAGCAATTCATTTTTAAAGTGTTTAGAATGAGGAATAGCCAGCAATATCATAGTAGGTGGCATCATGTGCAACTCAGGCCACTTTCACACTCAAAAAACTACGAATTCCTTCAGTTTGACTATAGCGCAAGTGATTTTTCATCACTTTACTCAAGTGTAGTTATTATAATGTCAACCAACTTTCATCAAGAATAAAGAACTTTTCTCATCTCATGAAGATCAGTTGTCGAGGCTACATATGCTAGCAATTAATTCCTATCATAAATCACTAGAGTTTAACAATACCTTAAACCTATCATATATCAGCCGTTGATGATGGATCAGTCAACTTGTTTTTTCCCACGATTTGAAAAGTCACAATGACAGACTAATATCAGATTAAATTGTGAATAGTTAGGTCACATCAGTCATCCTCCGCAGACAACTATAATTAACGATGATTCTCGCTGCTTACAAACTAGAATGGTGACCTTTGGAAAACTTTTGTAATTTTGTCATTTATAATTAATTATAATTATCATTAATTATAACTAAAATTTTACAATTAATTTGGATTCTTTTATAATTCAAACTTTAAAATGATGGTTATGGAGGTATAACCAAAATATACAGGTATGCCGTACTTAAAATGGTTATTCTAAATAACTAACTGACTTCTATTTTCAAATCAAACTACATTACGAGCATACGATTTTTACTACAGAATAGAAAATACAAAACGGAGTAAGGAAAAAATTATTGTCGGGATGACGAGGCATCGCATTGGTGATCCTCTTCGTATTTTGCAAAAGATGGCGTGTAGCTACTTATTGCTAAACTCAAGCATGACATTAAGTGATCATCTGTAAGGCGAGTACGGTATTTAGATTTGATTATTTTTATTTGAGAAAATGCAGACTCACACAAATATGTTGAACCCAAAGAAAGCGGTTACCTGAAGTGCTACTTTCTTCAAATAAGATATTATCTTCGAACATAAAAGCCGGAAATTATTGTCTGCAGCTCTCCGCTTTGAGGTTAATGTCAGAGATTATCTTTACAACTTCGTTTCGACTGTAGTCGCCTCCATGTCAAATAGCTTGAAATTTCCGAAGCAACTTCTTGTACGTCCAGCAAGCGAAGGAATAAGTCATGAACGCCAGAGTTCCCTCTATGTTTTTTTTATATCTGCAAAGCGCACTTTCAAATTCCTCAATATTTTCTTTTTAGCTCGGCTTCATAGGCCTCATAAACTGCCCTTGTCATCGATTTTTTTTTCTAAAAGCAAGAAGGACAGTTCTTACAATTTTTTCTTCTAGTTGTGCAATTAGTAATTTTAAACTTGCATTTAATGCGTTTATTTGAGCTCATTCAACTCGATAATTGGTTTTCCTTTTTGAAGCTCCAAATTATCCCATTTAGAATGCTGGGTTTATCGCTAGCAATGCTAAAATTCATTGAGTCATTGAGGCCCCTATGAGGAGGCTAAATATATTACCAAATATAACTTTTTTAAATGTTTTTAAAATGACTGGGATATTTCTGCGATCGACCAACAGGCCTCTCGTGATCGACCGGTCGATCGCGAATCGACGCGTTTGAGCACCGCTGATTTATAGCATCTTTAAATTTAAAAAAATTTCGGGATTTTTTTTTTTTTTTTTTTTTTCCTACAAAAAAATGTAAAACAAAGCAGTATGAACTAGAGCTTTCAAGGCCAAAGTTTCATAATCATTGGATCATTGTAAACCACCCAGCACTGATGCCCCAATCAATTTTTTATTCTAGATCATTGCAGTCTAAACCAAACTCACAAAGCACTTCGGTTTAAACCAAACTCACAAATCACTACTCACAAAGCAATTTGGTCTAAACGAAACCTACAAAGCACTGCGGTCTAAACCTAGATCACACATCACTGCAGTCTAAACCAAACTCACAAAGCATTGCAGCTTAAACCAAGCTCACAAAGAACTGCGGTCTAAATCAGAGCTCACAAACACTTCGGTCTAACCGAATTCACAAGCAACTGCGATCTAAATCAACTCACATTCACCTCGTCTAAACCGAGCTCACCAAGCACTGCGGTCTAAACTGAACTCACAAAGCACTCCGATCTAAAACCAAACTCACCAATTCACTGCGGTTCTACAACCAAACTCACAAAGTACTGCGTTTTAAACGCATCTAGATCACAAAGTACTGCGGCCTAAACCTGGCTCACAAAGTACTGTGGTCTAAACCTAGATCACACATTACTGCGGTCTAAACCAAACTCATAAAGCACTGGGGTCTACACCGAACTCACAAACGAACTCACATCACTGCGGTCTAAACCAAACTCACAATCACTTCGGTCATAAACCGACTCACAATGTTCTGCAGTCTAAACCTAGCTCAGACATCATTGCAGTCTAAACTAAACTAAAATCACCTTTTAAAACCCTGCCATAAATCATATAATTGAAAAATACAAAATATACCCCAAAAACTTATCTGCTTATCTGAAGAAAAACTATATGAAGCGCTGTTGGTCCTAAACCTATGCTCACAAAGCACCGCGTCTAAACCAAACTCACAAAGCACTGCGGTCTAAGCCGAACTCACGCAGCACTGTGGTCTAAGCAATTCACAATAGCACTTTGCGTCCTAAACGATGCTCACTATTAAGCACTGCGGTCTTAATCCGAACTCACAGAGTCACTTTCGGTTTATAACTGATACGCCATACTCTTTCAACGTTTCCAGATTGATATTTTCTTAACAATACAGGGATACGGTCGTCGCACTATAAGTTTGCTAAATAAGATTAAACTCTTTTATGAAAGGGGTAGGAAAATGAAGAGAAATTATTTTTTCGGAAATTTTTTTTTATTAATTATAATTAAAATACTTATTTTAGAAATATAACTTTAAAGTTTAAATAGCAATTCGGTATTTTAGGCTCTGTCACAAAATAGGAATATTTTCCGAGGAGAGAATTCCTAAACTTCGAGAAGTAATTGAGGGAATAAACTTATTAATTTCTCTCGAGGGATTTCAAATTTCATGTCGTCTTAAAGCCGACCTAGAGAATATTTTTAATGATAATTGGTGTATATTTTTATGAGTCATTATATATATATATATATATATATATATTATATATATATTATATATATAGTTATATATATGTATATTATATAGTATAGTATATATATATATATATATATATATATATATATATTATATATATATATATATTATTATATAATAGTATATATATATTTATTGTTTAAGATTATGATAATGTAAATATTTTAGAACAAGATTAGTAAATTCTCTATATTAACTATAAAAAATTCCATATGTTTTCTAATTTCGTGATTAGAAGTTGATGTCTAATGATAAATATATGTTTGCATATGTATAGTGTATGTATCATACTGAATTCTTATCTTTCATCCATCGATTTAAATCAACTATTACTCAGATATTAAGTCTTATCACAATTGGAAGGAATCTTCTGTACTCCACCAGCTATACTTACATATAGCTAGATTTGATTGCTTTGAAAATATTTTTAAAGTTATAGAGACTACATAAAATAATTAACTTATTGAAAATATGTTTTTATCAAATTTTGTTTGCAATAAAACATTTTAGGCAGAAACCTCATCAACAAGGGGAAGGAATTTTAAACATATCCACCTAGCAAAGACACCAATTAAAAGTCTAGGCCTAAATTTTGAGTCTTGCTGACCTGTCTGTTTCCAAAATTTTGTCCAATTTCAAAGTAAGAAATTCTTAAACCTTTAATTAAATTGGTCTAATGAACAAACTCTGCAATTTCTGAAGTTAGTTAAGCAAGCATAAGGCAACAAACTTTTATTTAATTAGATAAAAACAAAAAAATAATTTCATACAATCATTGATTAACATTTATGATTCAACAAACGATTAATTAACAAACAACAATTAATCAGCAAATAAATATTCAACATTTCTCATTAAACAGCCAGTAATCAATATTCAACTTTCAATAATCGTCATCAAATAATCAACAAATCAACAATCAACGACAAATAATCAACAATCATCAATAAACAAGCAATAATCAATATTCAACTTTTAATAATCGTCATCTAATAATCAACAAATCAACAATCAACAATTGTTAACAATTATTAATCACGATAATTTCAAACAAACAATCAACAATTAATTATATTTTATATATTAAAAGGCAAAATAAGAAAAGAAATTTTAAAAAAAATACCAAAAATTGATATAAAGGCGAACTCATCTTATGCAATTATTTAATTATTAGAATCACAACAAATATGAAAAATATGCTAGTGTATATATATATATATTTTATTTATATTATTATTATATATTATATATTTATACTATATTATATATATATATATATTATATATATATATATAATATATATATATATTTATATATAATATATATATATATAATTATATATATATATTATATACACACAATATGTCTAGAGACACAGAGATAAATTATTTAGATAAACTATAAGTTAATTTGTATCCTTAGGATATATTTTATATTATATATATTATATATTATATTTTTTATATTTAATACTATATATTATTATATTATTATATATGATTATTATGTACATATTATATATTTATATATGATAGTTATATATATATATATATTATTATATATATATTAATATATTATTATTATATATATAATTATATACTATATATATATATACAAGCCCTAAAAATTTGATGTTGATCGGACGAGTAGGAAAAAAATATATCAAAATTTCATTTTTGAAAAAAATTGTTTTTTTGGAAAAGTGAAATTTTGATATATATTAATAAACAAAGAAGCAGGCTCTAAAAGTGAAAAAAAATTCTGTTTAAATGAATTTTACGAATGTTATCATCAAATTGTAAATAGTTTGCTTTATGTAACCTAGATTCTTTTTTATATTAAGATAAAAGAATAAATTACTAATAAATTCAAGAGACTAACTAATATGTTGTCCTATCTATGCTGGCTTTAATTGCTCTTCATGAACATTATCTTTATGAATTTAAGGACAGAAATATGTTGTAAACTTCTTTTCAAATCTGGATAATCTTTAAAAATATATTTTAATTTCATGTTCAAATCAGATTGTGAATTTTCCAAGGATTCGTAATGATATAACCTTACTTAATATAATAAGCAAACCTTTACTGGATGACATTAATGCTTATTACGAAGCCAACACAAATTCTCTGAGGAGTTTCCAATTAATTTGAATATGAAATTAAAATGCATTTTAAAAGATTATCCAAATTTGTGAAATTCACAACTTATTTTATGAACTGTCATATTGCTACAGTTTATCTCAAAATCAAGCTACTAAGGTGCTGAATTGTCCATCAAATTACACACTGAAGATAAACACGGAAGTGTTTTTGACTTACTTCTTCAAAAAATATTGTACACTTTTCGAGATTCATTGTCGACGTAACAGAAGGACTTTTTTCTATTTTAACAGCCATCTTCTTCTTGTATTTATAAGTAATACACCTCTAATACAAAATTCAAAGCAAAATGTTATGACCTTCTTTTCATAAACCTTGCAATTATAATGTAATATATATCACATATACAAGATTTTGTATCTTGTATAAAATGGGGTATTTCTTATGTAATTTACGTCGCTGATTCCGAAAATGCAATCAGTTTTTGGCTAGACCCCTCAGATTTTGAGATATTTGTAATTTTAAATTGACTGAGATATTTTTAACGCTAAATAATGGTAAAATATTGTGTTATAATTACAAAGATTATTAAATTGAAACGAATTTATCTATTATATAAGCATAGTGGAACGTTGTTCAGAGCGTAGTTTTCAAAAAACGGGGAATTAGGCCGCCGCATAGGTGGTCTCTCGGGATATTTTTTATGTGGGACTTCGCCGATTTAAACCGTTGTTAAGCAGCCCATTACCTCTAGTATACGGTTGAACGATTTCTACGTGAATGGACGTGGATTATTAATTACATTGTTTGTTTTCCGTTAAATGTTATTATCATCTTCCATATCGTGTCTTTAGTTTGTGATTGTGTAGTAAATGCACAGTTAGGAAGTGTGGTAAATTTCACCTCTGATTCCGTTTTGTTACATCTGTGTAGTACGACTTTGAAGATCACAGAAAAGAACTATGACTCCTATGATAAAATGATGCTTATTGTAACATTATTTTGGTTGCAAATAGGGGATCCAGTGATTAAACACTGGGCTCGTCCACAATTGCTGTTGGTATTTGTCGCTGTATTACTTATTAGGTGTTGGTTAATGGGAGAACAGATTGCATGCCTTTTGCAGTCTCTTATGGTTTGGAGAGTCCTAGTGATTATGTATAGTGATATGGCTACTTTGTATACAATGTATCAGGCATGAAAGGAAAGCAAAAGAAAAAATGAGCGTACACCAATATATTCTTCTTCTGGCAAGAAGGTCCAGTAACCTGTACATAAAGAAAGTTTGCCTATTCCTTAAACCACAGAAAACCGTAGGACAGATTGTAGGAAAATGCATGAGTGGACGATACAGCTGAATGTTAAGATACGACCTAGACACATTTCAAGATAAACCTCACATGATTCAGTCAACTGAGTGAATGATCTTGTTTGTAGAGACTTAGGTCTTTCTAAAAGAAAATTCTGATTATTGCTGCTCTGCGTTTACAATGCTGGATTATTTTTGGCTTCTCAGTACTTCATGTTACTTTTCGTGATGTTCATAAGATACTTTCTCTGCAATATTTTGTAAAAATGAACCTGAATCACTTATGTTACTTTGTCTAGGCAATATTGATTGTTGAATGCAAGCCTTTGGCCACGACCCCACAGTCAAAGTAAGTGGAGACTGTTTGTTGATGCATCTTGTCTTAAGTTTAAAGGCTGTACTACTACACATTGGTAAAAATCACCCAACTATTCCCATCGCACATGCAGTACACATGAAGGAATCATATGAAGCAATGGATTTTGTCTTGATAACATTCAGTATGGAATATACAATTGGAAAATTTGTGAGGTGAGTTTTTAATTATTGGACTTGATGTTAGGCTTGGCAACTGGGTTATACCCAAGTTCTCATGCTTTTCTGTGTTGTAATGGGACAGGACGGAATAAGGATGAACATTACATAAGTAAGGTTTGGCCACCTCGTGACATTTCATCACCGGGGAATTAAAAAATTATTAAAAGAACAGCTTATGTTATCCTAAGATGTTACTCTTTTATCATCCTCTTCACATATTAACTTTGACTTATCAATGAATTTTTATAATAAGTTATGGACATAAGAAAGTCAAAGGATTCAATATTCATTGTTGCAGTAATCCCTCTCTTGAATTAAGTGATTTCTAAATTATAGGATAGGATTGTGCTGGTACGCATCGAAATCGGAGATCTGCTTGAAAGAAGTGAAAAATATTGCTGAATGATCTCTATACTGAAACTAGAATAGCTGCCTGGTCTGCATTCTAATTGTATGTTGTCCAAAAACTTTCTTGGTCTATACAGAAGCCCAACATACAAGACATGGTTGATCACTTTACTGTCAGCGATACAAGCATCAAGCCTGTAACATGTCCTTTAAAATCCACTTTCTTCACTCTCACTCGACTTCTTCCCTGCAAATTTAGGCGCCGTCAGCGATGAACACGGGGAGAGGTTTCATTAAGACATTGCGAAGATGGAGAAGAGATATCAAGGTAGATGGAATCCGACTATGCTGGCCGACTACTGTTGGGGATTCATTAGGGAATCACCGCAGGACATTTACAAACGTAAATCAAGAGCTGCTGCGTTTACATAAAATTGTGTAAAAATTTAAAAAATGAAAAAAATTGTAAAATTGTAAAATATTAAATTGTAAAGTGAAATTGTTTACAATAAATGTATATATACAAATGTTGTTAATTGAATGTTACTCAGCAAAAAAAGTTTCCATAAAATTTTGTTCAATTCTACAAACCAGTAAAAAAATTAAATAATTATTGTAAAAAAAATAACTTTAAAGTGCATCTGTTTAAAAATGAAATGTATATATACAAATGGTTTTCAATTGAATGTTTACTTAATGAAACATTATGATTTTAAAAAGGTTGAGGAATCGTATTTTTGGCATTAATGGTTAAAAATAATTATATAAATAAGTAAATAAAAGCTATAATTAATAAAAATGCAAATATCTCGATCTGTGGTCCCGCAGTAAATAACTATAGGTAATTCGAATCGCATCTAAAGTAATACATCAATAAAAAGTGTGTTCGCAAAAATCACAGTAAATGAAGTTAGTTTTGTTATGATGTATTATTATGCTATAGTGCGATTTAAGAGTTCTTGAAGATTATAGCAAATAAAAACGACTTATGTTTTAAAATTTCTATGACGCACTTAAGTGTACCAGTGTTCATATGAGCATTAAATTTGAGAACATTATGTAAATTAATACCTAATCCTTCCTTTGGTATTGAGATATTCCTACGAATTTTTCAAGCGTCTTGTAACCCAGAAGATTGGTGAATGTTGACTTACAGGCCTGTCCATAAATTTATCTTAATACATAATTTAGACACATTTAGCAATCCCAACTTCTCTTGTTAAAACGTTACCTAATAACGTAATGTCTATAACTCTTATTTGATATTCCGTATCTCCTTTCAATTCAAAATGTGTAAAAAGTGGGTTATAAGTTTTGATATTATATTGATTCTAAATAAAAAATCGATATTTTTTTTAATATATAATCAAATCGATTGTTTGATATTGGTTATGAATAAGAACGTTGCACTGTTGTCTATAAACATTTTCTCACTATATATTTTATATATTTATATATATAATATATATATATATATAGTATATATTATAATATATTAATATATATATTATATATATATTATTATATTATATTTAGTATATATATATATATAATATTATATAGTTATATATATATATATATGTTTTTATATATAATTTATATATATATATATATATATTATATATATATATAAGTATAATATATATATATTAATTATATATATATATATATATATATAACTATATATATATTATATATATATATAGTATCTATATAATACTAGATATATATTATTATTATTATATATAATATTATTATTATACAACTTCTGCTTAGGTCTTTTACCATTATAAGTTTTGCTAATAGTTATAACTCGGTTTAAATGTTACTTAGCAAAACTTATTATAACCTTAAGACTTAAAAGAAAAAAAATCGGTTATCAAAAAAATCGATATTTCGTCAGAATCCGCTAATTTTAGAATTACCCAAAATGTTTTGAAACATTTTATTACAACTTGCTACAAAATTACATAAAAAAATCAACATTTGAATTGATGGTATTTTTCTATTCGCTCTCTGCAATACATTGTACAGTAGACTTAAAAATCTTACCTCAAACGTACTGCCAAAAATAAGATTCCCTTACCCCTTTGTGACACTTTAGAGCACTATCAGAAATATCCTTCTTTCTTTCCAGGTTTAAGTAAATTATGCATAACTCCTTAGTGGGAAGGAAAACTAAATACCAATGGAATAGGGTGTGTAAAAGGGCAAAAGGGAGACATACATTTAGACAGACAGACAGAAAGGGCGTAACTTGAGGAGGAGAAAACTAGTGATGGGAGAAGTACCAGGAGTGATAAACACCCTTTAAGGGAGGAGACGAGTTAGGGTGAAATGTATGAATTGGAAATTTTTTTCTTCCAGTCTTTGACCCTTATTCCTGTGTGTAGCAACAAAATTCACAGTATCACGTATATACAGCCTGAGTGAAATACGATGACCTTTGCGTGAATAAATGCTTTTCATGATGTAAAGTGAAAAAGGACAAAAGCTAACTAATATATATATATATATATATATATATATGTATATTATTATATATATATATTATAAGTATATATATATATATATATATATATTATATATATATATATTATATTTATATAATATATATATTATAATATATATATGTATTATATAATGTTATATATATAGTATATATATTTTATATATATATATATATAATATATATATATATATATTATATATTTATATATTATATATTATATTATAGTATATGATAATTATATATTATAAAATATGCTGAGTGGGATATAATGAAGATAAGTAGATTTCACACAAATTTGTGAATTTGGAGACTGTTCCGATCCAATAAATGGAAAAATTGGTGGCATTAAAATCAGTTTTAAATTGCTCAGAAATACGAGAGCTTCCTTCCTTCCCTCAGTGACTTTACTACTTCATCCCATCTATCTATCCTATCTATCAATCTATCTATTTATCTATCATCAATAATACAACCGTTTCAAAATATTTTTCAAAATGATCTTGATTTGCCTTAAAAGCTAGAATTTGGTTTATACAAAGTAGAGAAGATTCTTTTTAGATGATTCTACATATTAATTGATTGTTATTTTAGTTTTTGGAATTTTATTTTTAATTAATTTTTAAAAATTTTACTTGTTTACGATAATAAAGAATTAAAGTCTAAAGTCTATCTATCCTGGTACATTGTAACGTTCTCTCTCTCTTCTCTCTTCATCTCTCCTCTCTCTTCTCTCTCTCTCTTTCTCTTCTCTCCTCTCTCTCTTCTCTCTTCTTCTCTCTCATCTCTCTCTCTCTCTCTCTCTCGTCTTCTCTATCTCTTTTTCTCTCCCCTTCTCTCGTCTGGTTTCGGCTTTCTGCTCTCTCTCTTCTTGTAATTTATGATCTCTCTTATTGCTGTAATATATTCTTTGATTTAAGTTATATCTTTTAAATGCCTGTTTTGATGCTTTTTAAATTTTTTCATTATTTGAGAAATTACCTCAAGTAATAAATGTATTTTCACGTAAATTTAATTCAAATTTCATAATAATATATGTTAGTTAAATTCCCTTAGTATATATATATTTAATATATTAATATTATATTATATTATATATATTATTATAACAAAAATAAATATTGTGTTTTACATAGATTGTATATAATATATTTATATATATATGATATATATTTTATAGATATTATGATTATAGTATATATATATAATATCATATATAATATATATTATATAATATGAATTATATTATATATTTATAATATAATTATATTATATATAATAATAGTATATATTAATATATATATATATATAATATATATATAATATATATATATATATTATATATTATGGCCGCTATAATTCCCCTCTTTTCGGGGGGTGACCCCAAACTGGACTTCACATCCCTTTCAATGGGCTTGATGTACCAAATGAGATTCTCGTGGGGTAAAGAATAATTCCTTTAGGAAACTTAAAAATAGTGAACTCGTGAAATTTAATTTAGTGTCCTTAGTAGGATGACTTGAAGAAGAATATCCACAGAGGGTAACACCCCTTGTAAGTGTTAGAATTGTTAGGCTATGATTAATTGTTGGAGTATAGCAGAAACATCTTCGAAGGAAATGGCCAGAGTTTATGTACTAAGTTGGTTGGAGTATTTTAATTTGCTTAATTTATAAATAGAATTACAGATATACATATTGTGAAAAATTATAAGCTACAGGTGTGAAAAACTATGTGTATATATGAACCAATAGGTTTGAATAGTGGGAAGTTAGTTCGATTAGTCCTAGTATTGTATAGGTATTATAGTTGTTACTGTATACAATACATCTTTGAAGGAAATGATCCGAGTTATGTACTACTTTGACACGGTTATGCAACTTTGTTTTAAATTTGTTATTTATGTAAATGAAAAATGTTAATGTGAAAAATATCGTGTCTCCCTTTTGATAGGAAATGAAAATTGTATATGTGAAAAAATATCGTTCTTTGATGGTTGGATACTTTGTTTAATTTAGTATTTTTCCTAGTTCATAAGGTTAGATGTTAGGTAATTCACTAGCTTTGTAAGAAAATGTTACGAAACACGGGTTTGGTTAAGGTTTGATGGGTGAATGTTAGATTTTTAAGTAGAGAACTTTTTTAAATGTCCGCAATTTAACATAAGTTCAAAATGATGGTTATATGTTGATAAGGTAGGACACTTTTGATAAAGGTAACATCAAATTCCATAAATTCGGAAATGTTGTTTCTTTGATAGGTTGAACAAACTTTGCTAATAGGTTTTTTAGATATTTCCATCAATATGTTTTCGATAGGATAGAAAAAAAGTAGGGTAGGTTAAGTCATTTGCTGGTATAATAGGGTTAGGTTGGAAAACTTATTCATAGTTTCCAATGTTAGTGTTTATTCCATGATTCCAAATGTTTAGTGTCTTTGATGGGTTTTTAGCACTTTTTAATGTTAACAGTTATTCATAGTTTAAAGTATGTTAGATATGCTGGTAATATTCAGTCTCGGTAGGTCATGACGATAAAAGATCTAATGTCAAGTTACTTTTGAATACGTTAAGGAATGTATTTATGTTAACAGTAGTTGGATTTGTTAGGGTACTTCACGGAGAACATTGTTATTATTCATAGGTTCATTTTTAGATTACGATATGTTATGATAAGTTACGTTATTAGGTTGGATCGGATATTGTATGCTATACGGAATATAAAATGACACAGCCTTGTTCCGTATTAACATTTCATTCTAATCTAGTGAAATTTGGCAATAACGAAGTACCGGTAATTTGGCAACATCGCATTGTTTTTTAAAGTAAACATGAAATAATAGAAACTTAACATAAAATAAAATCTTTTAAAAAGTCTCTTCTTAATATATATATATAATATATATATATATATATTATATATATATATATACTATATAATGATATAGTATATATATATATATATATATATATATATAATATATTATATATATATATATATATTATATATATATAGTATATATATATATAATAATATATATATTTAAATGAAGCATCAGTTTATTCGTTCGTAAGGAAGTAGTTATGTTGTTGTTGTACATTATGGTTCTTAGTTTAGGTGATATTTATATTAGCTTTATAGATGCTAAAACTTTGTTATGATAGCATTTATTATTAGTCAGGGCTAGGATAGTTAGGTTAGGTTATGATAGATTTTTAAGTTTTGCTAAATATTACTATGATAATGTAAAATTAACACTGATATGCAAGAGAAATGCTGGAAAAGTGGAATTGCGCTAAGTTTTTTTTTAAAAGGTGATGCTAGCTACTTGCCGATTTTAGGTAGGGAAATTGTTAATGTTAGCATTTTATTTATACGTAAGGTATGTTAGATATGTTATTTTTATGTTATAAACATTAAAAGACTAAATTTGTGTTGTGATCAAACAAAAGAACTTATTTTCATGCAATGTTTGTGCCTAATCAATACTTAAAAACGACTTTAATCATTTGTAGTTAATATTTTAATAAAAAAGGAATAAAAATTTAGAATAAACATAAAATGTTTATAATAATTTTATGTAATTTTTATACAAGAAGCATATTTTTACGCTGTACAAATAATTAAGTTTAATTAGAACTTTAATCACTTAATCATAACTTTAATCGCTTAATCAATGGATCACGGATGATGGTTGGGGTGGGATAGGTGTGGTTGATTAGAGTTTAATCTACTGATCAATTGTCAACTGATATTTTTAAATAAATGAAAAATTTAGCAGAAATATAAAATGTTTTAATAAACTTTATGTTATATTCAATACAAAGAACTATTTTTATATTATGTTTTATGGCATAATACATGACCAAATATGAACGCAAAGCAGTAAAGTCATAGATCACGGTATAGATTGGCAGGGGTAATAGGAGGGATGTATAGTGTTTGGGTTACTGCTTTACTACTTTGCTGCTTTAGGGTCAGTAAAGTGCATATTTTAAATAAAAAATATATAATTTTCTTAAGTAAACAAATGTTTATAATGAAATAGAATTTTCTGAATAAAGATTTTTTTTTTTAAAAAGTAAGCAAACTTTAAAAATTAAACATGAAATAAAAAAATTTTCAAACAAAGGAAAAATATAATATAGTTTCGGTTTACAAATAAAATAGTGAAAATATAATTGTCGCAGGATAAAAGAAAATGGTGTACTCATAAAATATTATATGATTGAAGTTTAGAAATCAGGTTATATGAAAGAGAATAAAAATATAACTGGTATATATTTGGAAAGAATATGGAGCATACAAATTATTAAAGTCATAGTTTAAATGAAAATATATTTATTTAAAATAGCGGTAATGAACGGTATTTCATCATGTTACGAAAATAGATATAGAGTAAAATCATTTTCATGCTGTATATTATTTTTTGAGAGGGGGTGGAGGCCGGAGCTTAAAATGGTATAAGCCTAAAAGTGTTAGACATTACTATTGCGTAATGTTTTGTAATACATATTGAAAGCCATCAGATTTTAAAGCCCCTTCGTAAAGTATGTGTTAAATAAATGCTAAATGTTTTTTATAACAATAATCAATTCTTTGTTCAAAAACATTGTTTTATGTTGTTTATTTTTATAGAATTTAAAAATTTTGAAATAATTTTAGTTTACGTTGAATGAATAATATAAATGTAAGTCAATAAACATTAAAAGAATGAAAAGGTTTTAATAAAATTTGTTGTGATCATACAAAAAGAACTTTTTTTTATGTAATGTTGAACAAATAAATAATTAAGTTTAATTTGGATTTTAATCAATTGATCTTGACTTTAATCGCTTAATCCAATACATTAAATGACGTGTGATAGGGATGGGGTGGGGTGTGTGGTTGATCAGAGTTTGATCTATTGATTAATTTATCAATTGATATTTTTTAATAAAAAGAATAAAAATTTAGCAAAAACATAAAATATTTTTAATAATTTTATGTAATGCTTATACATGAAGCCTATTTTTATGTTAATTTTATACAAACAATTAAGTTTAATTAGACTTTAATCAACTGATCATCACTTTAATCGCTTAATCGATAGATCACAGGTGATAGAGAGAGGTGGAGTGTGTAGTTGATTAGGGTTTGATCTATTGATTAATTGGTCAATTGATATTTTTTAATAAAAAGAATGAAAATTTAGTAGAAATATAAAATGTTTTTAATAATTTTATGTAATGTTTATACAAAAAAATTTTTTATGTTGAGTTATACATATATTATTATATGAAAATAAATATATTTAAAAAATAAATAGCTTTTAACAAAAGATAAATATAATAGTTTAGATTTACAAAAGAATAAGAGACTGGGTCATCAGACATCCCTGAGAATTCTGAAACTATCACATTCGAATCTACAGGTTCATAAACATAAAACATTGGCATCAAATATTAAAACTCCAATTCTAATAACTCAGCTACCGAACCGGCTCCTACACCAGCTCCGCCACCGGTTCCGGTTATGGCTCATTTGATCCGTCATATGAGATTTCTTCCCCCACCTTCCTCAATCATCCTAGCTCCTGTGCTTTTCTTTAGGTTCCGGCTCGGCTCTGGCTCGGCTCCGGCTCCGGCTCCGGCTCCGGCCCCCGGATCTGGCTCCTGCTCCGGCTCCTGCTCCGGCTGGCTCAGTGCTCCGGCACTTCTAAAAACTCAGAAAACGGTTTCACAGACCTTAGAAACCCCTCATTTGATACATCGTGTCAAAATCTAATGATTACTATGGTGAAAACCCAAGTCAACTGCCGACATGACTTGGAATTTCCTATCATTTAGAGATCCAAAACTGTTAAAAACGGTCTCACCAACCTTAGAAACGTGTATGCAACTGATGGAAAAAGCCAAATTCCTCCGGAGCTGGGGAAACCTTGACCAAAGTCAGCTGCTGACATGATTTGGTTGATAGTCTTCGAATCAGATGGATCAGGAATACCCGAAAACGTCCAAATTTTATGAATAAAGAATGTTTTCTCCATTTTTGTTCGTTCTTTCCTATTTTATTAATTATTATTATTTTATTATTATTATTATTATTATATTATTATTATTATTATTATTATTATTATTATTATTATTATTATTATTATTATTATTAATTATTATTATTATATTTCTATATATATTATATATATATATATATATATATATATATATATATATATATATATATAATATATTATATATAATATATATATATATATAATATTATTATATATATATTATATATATATATATATATATATAATATGTATATATATAAATATATATAATATATATAATAATTTTTAAATAAAAATATATATATATATTATATATATATATATATATATATAATATATATATATATATATATTATATATATATATATATTATATATATATAATATATATATATATATATAATATAAAAGTACTCCCAGAAATACTGGACACACAAATCGGGGTGTCAATAAAAACAAATAGTCCATTCAATTGATATCTACAGAAATAATCTCTAAGCATTATTAATGCAGAAAAGCACAGTATCAAAAATGACCTCAATTTTACCTTAGCCAAGCCTTAGTCTGTTGGGCCAGTCCGTCCAATGCAAGAACGCACGACCTCCATCAAAAATACATTAGTCATTCATAATGCCCACCATTTGTGTATTTTGCATTTGCATAAATTTAAGTGTCTTGTACCTAGCAAGAACCTATACGCTCAAAGTGCTTTATAATTTAGCAACTTCAATAGAATTACTGATTGGCTCACTACCAGATCAGTGCCAATCGTATATAGAGCGTTTCTAGAAAATGGGGAACCATTGTCCTGGAGTCAAACTATGATTAGACTACTTAGCATTTTAATGTGCTCATGTTTTATTGCTGTAAAACCTATTGAGAGTCATGATTTACATTTTGATATTGGTTTTTACCACACCTAGATAGGTTAGCAGACTACGACTGCCGGTGTTTTAATTAGCTAATGCTATATTTTATAAAATGAATGATTTGCTCATGCTGATTGCCCCAGTCGTAGCCCGCCACCCCAAATCATCATGAAGAGAGGCCCGTATAGTTCATATAATGTGAATTATCCTCTTTAAGCATTGTGGGATATTATATTTTGCTGTATCCTTTAAGTGAATAAACGTATCAATACTCTCGATAGTTCGGGATTTTGTTTTTTAAACAGAACAAATCTTCTCATGGCAAAGCATTCGTTTCATCATGGAGACAAGATAGAAATTTTTTTTGTATGTGCGTCTCCAGTAGACCGTTTATAGTTTCTCACCAACAGAATGTTTGAGGAGAGTTTATCAAATTACTCACCTAATGAGTATGGCATTGGTTTCCATGAACATATTCTCGGACAAATCAGCCGGGTACGACAATAACTTGAATCGATGAGCGTATAAATAATATTCCTGCTCCTTGTCCAGTTGAATGCTCTCTCACTGATTTTATACTGTTAATGTACACTTTCATATATATATGTAAAGCACCCTCCCAATTAACATACACTGTATAAGAGTACATATACTATAGCCAACTAAGGAGAACAATGAGTGGACACACTATTCGCTTTTAGAATACGGCACTTCGTTCGTCTCCTCTCATATTTTCCATAAGGACTTTTTGGATGATTTGATGGACCTACCTAGGATTCTGCGACCATTTGGAGTACTTTGTATATTTTTGATCAGTTTGGCCACGTGCACGAGCTAAAAAATAAAGATATTGGATTACCCCTTAATATCTTAGTCTGGGCATCTCTGGTAAATAGTTTCGGTGAGACGTACTTTTGATTAGTCTTTAACCTTCTCTTGTACCTTATCATGATACGAGCAATCTAGAATGCCTCAATGACATCTGAATTCAAATAGATAATCTGCATTCCAATGCGCAATAGATTATCTTGCTTAACAATAGGTGAATTTTGCTAGACTTCTCGAGCACTTTACAGCTTTTGTCAGCCTGCGAGAGGGTGAGATCTGTCCAAACATTGGGGAAAAGAACGTGGGAGAACGCAGATCTGAGGACGATCTTTCACATCGTCAGATCCCTTCATAATATTATAATATATTCCCTATCTCTCGCCACAATAAACAAAATCAACTGACGTAAGCACATCTAACGGTTGCAGATGTCGATGTTGACCTAATAAGCTTTTATTTAACCTTAGATATTTTAGTACTCTTTTTCAATACCGCCCCACCTTAATTTGGTAACACGACTATATATAGCATAGTGATAACAAGAATCAATGTGCATTATAGAGAGTATTTATTTCAGTCCCACTCCTATTAGACTTCATAAATAGATATTATTCGATATTTGTGCAATACAGACTAAAGCACCGCGATCTAAAGAGACTTAAGTATTTTGTTTTGTATTTTTGAGAGAGCGACTTCACAACGACGCGTTTATAGTGTCATGTTCACTTCACAATTCAAAGGCTCTACACGTAAACAGTGTACAATAACTGGTCCCTCTAATACTCATGTGGCTTGCTCTGAGCTCATGAGCAAAGATGAATCACTATCGACAGAGTCAACGAGATTTCACACTTTGATAATCTCATCTCTCATGTCTTCTTAAAATATGCATTATAAGAATTAGGTTATCGATTGTACTCCTGCTCTGAAGTCATTCTCTTTGACCTTAGTATATCATTCTACGTGGACTATGTGTTTTGAAATTATATACTACCAAAACATTCGTAGATGTATTACAATAGTAATAGATTGTTTTTTAGGGTCTCCAAATACATACATCATTTAATATTATAGTATAAATATATCAAAGTAAATAAATCAACCTCAACTTACATCATTCGACATATACTAGACTGTAACTACTTTAATATGATCGTGTAGTATAAATATAAAAGTATAAGAATATAAAACGATAATAAAAATGAAAATAATTATAATAATAGTTATAATTATAATATAAAACATATATTAACCTCATATTGCACTAGAATATAATATTCAAAGTGATCTATATAATTTCTGTAAATCCTAAAAATATAATATATAAAATAATATATGTATTATAAATATTATTATTTACTAATATAATAATCTGAATAATAAATCTATAATAAACTTAAAATTAAATTATATATAATTTAATTTTTATAATATAGCAGTGAATATCATTATATGTTATTAGTGAGTGTGAGGATATATATATTTTAATTTTAATAGTACCAAAGGTATACTCTTCAATAACTACGCCTCTTAAGATCTCTATAATGTAAGTGTGACTTGTGTATATCTAATATAGATTATCCATATACAGTGATTATTAGATTGATATGTTTTATATTTAGGGTTTTAATATTAATTGCCAAGACTATTACCCCGATTATATACAATATTAAGATTTATTCCTGTGAATATGTATAAGTATATTAGTAAACTTATTACTTATAATATATATCTACATATATTTCTTATTTACGTATTAATTTATTGGTATATTTATTGGTTATAGATTTATTTTATGTTTTCATATTATATTATATATATGACACTTATTGTATTGTATTTGCAATAGGAAAAATATATATAATAGTAAATATATCATTACTATATAGTTTAAGTTATAGTGTATTAAATATATAAAATGTATAATATAAAATAATAAAAAAAGATACATAGTAGATATCTGATATAAGTTTTACTCACGTAGAGTATATGAACGACTCTCTATGATGTAGTAAGTTTATACAGTATCAATAATAACAGACATAATAAAAGTATGGACAAGTATGAGTAGTGATACAGTTAGAAATAAGGTAATTAGACATGTTACTATTACATACATTGGTGAGTAAATTAGTATGGAGTACGTAATCATATAGCAATATAATAGTTTATAAATATATATTACCAGTAATATATTAACGTTATTCAATATTGTAGAATATAATATGATCAAACGAAAGTGTGATTGGGACAGATGGAGGAGTATCAATAGATAACTCCTTAACAATACGCTGAAGCACGGATAGAATTAACTGATAAGGTAGTATATAAAAACCAAAAAAGTATAAGTAAGATATATAATTATAGATATCATCATATTATTTCAATGTATAGTAGAAGTAGTTAGTATTATTTAATGTTAGTATATCATAGTAATATATGATAATATGAGTTTAAATAGAACACCACTTTATAAATGTAGATACTTAGTCATGCTAATATATTACTTAAATAATAGATAGTTGTAATAAAGATAAAATCACATCAGGAATTATAAGAATACGAGGAGTGCATAGGAGTATATATACAGATGATGCATTACTCGTTAAATTAAAATACTCTTACTAGGAGGTCTTTATATAATATTATACGTTGATTATATATAATTAGACATATATCTTTATACTTATAGAATTAGTAATAAGATAATTTATACCTAATTATTAATAATTAAACTCCATAAATGATAATATAAATTAGTATATAATTTAAATATGAATAGTATATGATAATGAAGTATATATAAGAAATTATTAGTATATCTTGACAATATAATGAAATATATTTCTGTGTGTAAAATATAAATTAATTACTATATGTGTGACTTACACTCTACCCTACTATATATTACCAATTATTCTATAAATACTCCATAATTAATTATTATAGTACAATACTAATGTAATTTATGTAGAGTCGATGATACAAATATATACCTATACCATGACTTTATATCATACTATATTGATCTACTAAACACCATTAACATAATATGAGTATATAGTAATACTTTATTTATACCATATTAGTGATCAATACCAACTATCTTCTATCACATAGTAAAAATCAGAATATTTACAGTTTTCACTGTCTCAATAATCGAGATAGTTATATTTATATAGTAATTATCAGTGACAATGGGAGCTTTTCCTTATAATTTGATAAGGTAGATGATTATAGTCTGTATTACCTACTTACTCATTGCTATTCTGAGATACTAGGCAAATACAGCTACTAGTGAGACCAATAATACTACTCACTTACATATAACTAGATAGATACAGCTCAGTTGATCATATATAACTATAGTTAGTGGAATCAATAGTATTATCTTATCATAATAATATTATCGAGCGCACGAAGGTACACTAGAGATATATAGTATCGACATCGGGGTTGATAGGTATGAATTTTCTTAATCATGTACGAGCCCAGAAGGGAAGAGCAGCACTAAGGTTGTACTCAGCGATTACTTATTAATTCATTCGCAGGTAATATAGTAGATATGGTGGATAGGGTAGTAGTATGGTTATAAATATATGTGTGATTAAGTATGTACTTATTTACTCCCCTCCAGTATTCATTTTTCTAATATAGTACTATAGTGATCCAAGGGAAGGAGTCAGTGGGGTGTGAATTAGTATGTTGAAACGGGAGTATGATGTGACTCTTAAGTTTATAGATACTAATAATATATTGCGCCATGCTTGGGAATTATATTGTAGGATAGAATATATTAGCCACAACATCCTGTGGTAGTGGCAAAATTGGTGCTGCCTTGAGTTAACTCTCCTATATGCTAGTGTGTGTGTATCACAGAATGTTCGATGTGATATACATATTATATCTCATTGTTGCTGGGGCACTCACATAACTCTTAGTTTAACTCTCTTATTAAAAAAAGGTCCGTTTTGTGACTTCACTAAGTTTTATTTCATTTATTTCACCTATATCTTAAAAGTCTATCATGACCTATTATACTTCAGCTAAGCTCTGTTAACTTCCAAAACCAACTTTGGATTGTTAGGTTATACATATCGGTAATATGAGAGCAGCTATATTCTTTTGATACATACTCATTTCAAGATGCCAAGTCTTTATTTCTGACGTTTGAGATATAAAGGCTACCTGTGCTAGGTAGAGCGAAAAGTGATTTATTATACTCTTTAGTTATTATAGCTACAGTACGCTAGATCATGGAGATAGAGCAAAGGTTGCAACTCATAAGGTCTTAGAAGTACCTAGTGCATGCTAACTACTTCGGTTATTTCAACACATGATGCGATACTGATACGAAATATCAGCGACCACTCTTTGGCTGAGGCACCTGTTTTCTAGTATGATAAGCACTGACGATGAAGTTCACATCATTAGAGTAGATCGGACGACTAAATGTAATTGCACTGTCGTATAACTATGATCTGAGCCAAGATTTGTTAGTTAAGGACTATTACACTAGAAGTCTGAGAAAGTATAGCAGGTGTACACACTCAAAGCACGGAAACTGCTCGTCCAACAATACGAATCTCGATAAGAGGTTATAGTAGAAAGTGAACTAGTGAAAGAGTAACTGAAACATGGCCGAGTGAAAGTCGATCGACGATGGTAATCTCTCGATTGAGATATTAAGTCATCACCATGATAGACAATTTGAGAACATTTAAATGCCTCTCCCCCCTATGTAACCTGGTAGTCAAGAAGTTATATATACTAATAAATATACACTCCTTCACTTATCGTGCCTCTTCGATACGTGAGGAAGCGTCTGGTTAGCACGCACTGGTGGCTGGCAATAAATGAGATTAAAGCATTAGAACTTATTAATTCAAATTAGTCATATATTGTCCCAATGGTAATAGAAGCAAATAAAACATATTCTCACTTCGTTTCGCAATAATTGGTTAGGTATTAATCGGCAATAGTTGTAGGACCTTGTACATCAAAACCACTTCAGACGCGGCGAATTGGTTTAGTTGAATAATAGGAAAAGTAAATTGTGGACTAAAGAATAGTATTAAGAATCGAGTGATGGGAAATTCACTCTAGATGATATAGAGAGATCTCTCAGAGAAAAGAGATAGAGAAGATGGCTGCTCTTGTTATGAGATACTGAACGATTTTGAACTTATGATTAATGGATAGAGGGACGTGTGCACCCCGAAATTAAAGATTAACGTGGGCAAAAATTAGTGGTAAGATTCGGAGGTTGGATTTTGCACAGTTGTCGCAGTTGAGATTAGATGCAACGCCCTCTCGACATGTTTCGACCAGGAATAGTTCCAACCTTCTCCTCTCCGTAGATAGAAATATCAGAAGAACACTCGCTCGCAAGAATCGCTCACCCTCAGAAATCAGCAAACCAGCTACATCACTCGTAGTGTGGTTAAAGGCACTTTACGAGATGATAGGAGCTTAAAATGCATTTTTTAGGATAACAGACTGCCACCAATACCGAAAGTACCTCATAACGCTCAGATGCTAGCCTACTATTTCCGACCATATAGTTTCTCAGATATTGTTGCCCGTCGAGTTTAGGATCCTCTACAGGAATCGTATATTACTGTCATACTCCCAAAACAAGACGGGGCATTGGTGATGATTCTCCAACGTAACATTCTTTAATGACAAACTGTATCTCGAGAAGAATAAATTTTACTAGAGCGACAGAAGACAAACTAGTCGAGTGTTACACGTGCATACGCTCTCGACCAATTGTATAGTCTCTCTACTCTCCACAGACAATTGAACTCTTTAAAGTCTCGTGTATAGGAGTCCTTTGGCGAATGATTTATTCTCTAAAAGCATTAATGGTAAAGAAAAATATATATTATAAGGCAATGCCAAATATCTTCCATTATGTGTACATGCTAAGGATCTTATCTCGTCGGAGTATTACGGTTGCGTTACGAAAAGTTAGAGAAGAACGATCTCTCTTTACCGCTGGTCTGTAACAATGTTTGCTCTCAAGTGATAGACCATGAGTTACATACTACTGTTGAGACTATCGAGTTACGCCTCCCCCTAACATCAAGGTGGAGATACTGAGAACTTAGATTGGATGTGGAAGTATCTCGAGACTGCATTTAATGAAATTTGCTGGTAGAAAAGTTTGCAAATAGGCGGGTATAGTATTGATGGTAAAAGCATGCGAAGGTAACTTGGCTAGTGTAGCTTTAAGAAGGATCCAACCGACTAAGGCCGTAATTTCTTTACGCATTCGGTGAGGACTTGTGTCTACGGGGTAACAAAAATCTTGATTATTGATTATCAAGGCAAAGTCGGAACACCTCAATATGGATAAAGGTTGAAATTACGAGAAGCACGAACCTCATAAACGTTAGAAAAGGGACCTTTGGTTCACAACTTAGAGGAACGCTCTCCAACGATAGGTGATTTAGTGCGAAATTGGTAACCTCACTCTGTGAATATGGTGGAGGTAAACAAGAATGGAATAATCACACTGTGTTGGTAGTTGGTACATCTCAAAAAAGACTCAACCTGTCAAATGTGTCTGAGTTATGAATGTTGTAGTTTTTATAAGTGAACTAGGCTCACTCAGGAATTTCATTTTATAGTGTAGGTGTAATGGGAAGATCAGATACTTCCCATCGTGCGCACATGAGGACTATAGACTTACAAATACTGCTCTCCCTCATGTGAGTCCTGCAGGACTCTAAAACCCATCAGATTAATTTTGCTCAAAACCTCAAATTTCCAGGCTTCTCTGTTAGTTTGATGTTGCCTGAAAACAGTGCGAAAGAGATCTAAGTTGTCTGACCACGCTGTATTTACTAAAAATCTGTTTATTTTAATTCGTTGCAAGGAGAGTACTGGGATAAATGCAGTATCAAATATAATAAGAAATATGCCAGGTATTGAAAACTTGCACAGCCGGGTGGCCTTAAGCCATGCAAGAGTGGCTAACTTAAGCAACAGGACTGCTTTCGATGTACGTTTCAACAGAATGCCGCATTTTGATGATCTGAGGCGCTTATGGTTACGCATATTTCGTTAGCCTTGATACTTCTATTGTCCCGCAGTATTGTTCATTATATCCGTGCTGTATCACATCCCTTTTCTGTCAAGGATGGTGCAAAGATATCTTTCAGCATATATAATGGGTAGGATATACACAGAATATGCAAAAACTTTCTTCCTGAGCGGATCCTCAGAATATACATTGTTCTCTCAGTGCTCCTTTATAAACGAACTCCTATTAATTTTGTACCCAATTCCAGAAAATACTTGTTGCTAGCTGGTGTGGTATAGCAGACCATATTAAAATTATGTAGGAGCGGGGAAACAATAAGAGATTTTCTGTCAACAAATTCTTCAAGCAAGAAAGAAAAATTTCCTCCACCATTATGTGCAAGTTCGCTGCTATGATAAAAGGCAGCTAAACGTCAATTCGCAACGCTCCGACTTTACCTACATGTGAAGATATAGAACTGGGGAGTATACTCCTATCACCCCCCCGCACACCTCATATCGTGATAATAATTAGTGATGAATATTATATGGTTAAAAGTAAAAATCAAACCACAAAGTTCTCCAATTCCATAACCGAGAAGTATATTCCGACGGCTATTGCAGTTTCACTGAGAGTGTGATAGTCCTATTCCTGAGAAGAAGGTTCCTGGTTCAATTTTTCTAGTGAAGGGCCCCAACAAAAACTTCCGACGGGATGGTGGGCAAAGTAACATAACAGAAGACCCAACCCCTTCTCTTGCAATTTCTGAAATACCTTCCAGTACAGAAAATCTGATTTTCTAGTGGAGATTGTTGTTACTATATGCATGGGGTGTGTTTAAGCATGTAAGAATGTAAGGATATTTAAAGCTATACTAGTGTATGATCTGGCCTTCATATATTAGTATAATTTACTTGTACACATATATTCTTATTGAGTCATATATATATGTATATAGTGATACATTATATATATATTATATATTATTTATTATAAATATATATATATAGATTTAATATATATAATTAATTTTAATTAAAATATATAATAATATAATAATATTTGATATATATATATATATATATTTTGTTTTAAAATAAACAAGATCAATGTGGTGAAAATTGGAGTTGTGTAGTTCTTATTTGGGTATGTAAAAAGAATATCTAAGTGCAAAAAACTATCGTGCGTTGTGAACATAATTTATCAGTTTAGTAATCTTGAAGTCGCAAGCTATACCTTAAATAATAATACTGGTTCTTCAAAATCAAATGCAACTAAACTTTTGTATGTTTTAACCCGAAAAAAACTTACCACATGCATATTTATTACACTGTTGGCTATATAATTAACTATATAATACTATATTGATGAATAATTATCTATATGATATAAATAATATTAGGTTATATATAATATTATTATAAGAATGTTATAAGACTAATAAAAGTATGTAATTTATTTCAATATATATAGCGTTATATATATAAAATATTATAATATTATATAAATAAAGAATAGTGTTTAGTGTTTATATAATAACTAATGAGGGCTGTACTATATGGATTAGTATAATAATAGTAGTCTCACTGATTGAAAAAAGTATACTGTACATAGTGCCGTGTTACGTTTATTTTTCTATTAACATTACACTTAGTATTACGCTTTGTTTTTTATTGTTCAATTGGAATTATTTTAATTGGATTTTATATTTATTGTCGAGGAAATTCCCGTGAGAAAACGAAGAAAACAAATTCTTTTAAAATATGTGAGGATGGGCTCAAACAGGTAATAATATATATACTGTTGAATATCTACCCACGAGAGTTTATTGGGTTTTTAGCACGGGGGTTATTTTCGCCTGTCTTGAGAGTGGATTATTACCTATAGTGAGAAAAATACAAGAGTATATTGCGAAACCAAAGAATATAGAAAGTTGAAACTAATTCTGTTGGAGTGTGAGACCGCTGAAGGTATATGAAGTGCGACATCTTTTGAGTCTTGAACCCTTTCCTTATTCATTCTGCATTCAATGCTCTCTCATCTGACGAGTTCATCATTCAATCTTATTCATTCATCTCATATGCATCTACAATTTAGCCTCGGGTTTTGAATCACTACAAAACTTCTTTTCGAAAAATTTTATTAAAAGTGTGTGACTCTCGCACTGTAGATAGAATGGTCTATATGTTTGATGTATCGGTATTCATAGTTTTACTGTTATATATATTTTATATAGAAAACTAGAAATAATTCTTTGATTTGGTATTATATATATAATATAGGTATATTATAATATATATATATATATGATCGGTATAAGTATCTATAGTGAAGTTATTATATATAGAGTATTATATATACTTAGGTATATATATATATATATTAATATATATGATATTAAGGAGAGTGCTAGAATATTTTATATATTATATATATATTATAGAGATAAACATATATATATTTAATAGATATATATAATTATATATTATTATATTATTAATTATATATATTATTATATTATTATATATTATATTATTTATATTATTTTATTATTATTATTATTATTAATATTATATTATAATTAAATACACTTTCTGCCGGTTATCAGTTTATTATTGATCAATATCATACGTACATAAATAGTTTATTTAGTAATTTTTGGTAGTGTATATTTATTCTCTAAAATAATCATTTTACTTTGAAATCATATATATTAATCAAATATATATATTATATATATGTATACATATATTATTATATAATAATTATGTTACCTCATTAAAAATAACGATAATATATTTAGCAATGTCAATAACGACTTAATAAATGTATGATATAATTAATTATCATAGTAGGCAGTTAAATTATATAATAGTAATAATTTATAGTGAAGGTAGGACTTATATTTATAGAGTCAATCATCGTCATTTGTCGATCGGCAACCCGAAATCGAGCCAGTGATTTTCTTTCAAGTTTCGTTCATCGTCTTCCGTAATCGTCATTGATCAGGTAATTGACAGCACTTCTTTGATTACTGTTTGGAGGATATTCTTGTTAAGCGAAGAGTCTTTTAAACCAATTAATTTTATACAAAGTAATAAAGAATTGTTGAATTAATAAATTAAAACTCGAATATTATAAATTATAATAATTGAGATATAATATATCATAAAAAAATAAAATAAAATAAATAAATATGAAAGAGAATTTCATAGAATAATTGAATACACAAGTATAAAAACTATTTTTTTTATAATAATTTTAATAATATTCTATAATATATAATTTATATATTATAATAATATATATATATATAGTATTATTATATATATATAAATGTATATATATATCTATATAGATTATAGTATTATTATGTACTATATATATATATTGATGTATTTTTATGATGTAATATTAGATAAGGCTATACTTATCTATACGCAATTATTAATGTATTTATATGAGGATATTCACACGATCCTAGGTATATATATAATTCATAGATTTAATATTAGTTTGTAATGTGTTATTATATTGATAGATATATATAAGTAATATATAAATATATATAATATATAATATTAATTAAATTATATTATATATATATATATATAAGTATATTGATATATTATGTAACCTATAAAATATATATATATATATATATATATATATATGTATAATATATATATATATATATATAATATATATATTATATATTATATATATATACTAGGTATTTAGTACTCATATATACTAGTATATATGATAATAAAGATGATTATATAAAATTATTACTAAATATATTATTTCCTCTGTGAGACACTGTATATATATATATATATATATAAGTATTAGTATTATGATATATTATGCCCTTGTTCCACGACTAATATTAATTTAATTATATCTTCTAGTAGTATTAGTAATACTATTAATATTATATATATACTAGTGAGTTGCTGAATATACGTATATTAACTATTAAAGTATTATTAACTAGTATCATAAGTAGTGAGGCAAGTTATATATTAGTATGGTATATCAATACATATAAGCGTTATTATATATATATTATGATATAGATAATGGTTTATGATATCGGTAAATTATATATTACATAAATTGGAACACATTTATTTAAATTTGAAAGTAAATAGGTATATAAAGTGAATATAGGACCAGTGTTGGACGTTAATTATAGTATATATATTATAGATTATCTATGACTAGTTTTATAAATATTTTATTTTATTATATATATATATATATATATATAATATATATATATAGATAATTAGATCATCTCCCAACTTACAAGTTATTATTATATATAGATATATATATATAGTGAGAATTTCTAATAATATATATTTACACTCGATAATAGCAATATCATTCATATTTACTTTCCATATAGATATATGTGTGATAATAAATACTAATATATATAATAGCTATAGGATAATGTTATATATATATATATATATATATATATTATATATATGATATATACCTATTTGGATACCCCAGGTGAAAGAACCTTAATTTGGTTCCGCTATATCTGTTTACTCCGCGAGATTTTTGCTTATATCACACTCATCCTCCAGCTTGCAAACATATTTCGAATATTTTTACACTATTTACATCTTTCTTATATATAACACCCCTCTTTCTTAATGACTAAAACTATCTTTAGTCAGACCATCCCATAAATGCCGGCTTATATCTATACGAAGGTTGTAGAAATATTAAAAATAATTGTTCAACAACATCGTATTGTCCTGCGTTTGTGCGTCTAAAAAGGCTACTAAAGGGACTGGGTGGTAGTTAGGTTTGTTGCTGCCTACTACCAGTTGATCTGGTTGACCCGAAGGTACACTCTCACGTTTAAAATTAAATGAATCATTTCCTTCCGGATTGATAAGATTGCTCGTGATGGCAAGTTATATGCACCCTTTTATCTCTTGCTCCGGCGATCACAAATGATAAAGCAGCTTCCAAGATATTGGTAATTCGTAAATCCTGTGTATTGAAATGTTTTTTCAGGAGTGTAATAAATGGTTGAGGAGAGATTAGGTAGGCTGAATCGTGGTGTAATAGAGCGCATTATATTGCATATATAGAAACAGCAGGTCAATATTGATTTGCTTTCGCTTAGTCGCACGTAAACACAAAGGATGCAATGTGAAATCTGGTATGAGATAAAGGTGGAGTGGTGTGGGGTGTGGTGTGACAATGTGTCTTGTGATTGCTGGGTATAAAGTAATGAGAGTAGGGGACTGCATAGAAGAGATTTTGCAAGTTTCTGATGAGTGAAATTGTGAGTTAGAGAGCTATTGTTTACTATTTATGGTGGCTGCTGTGTAGTACTAGAAGTCTAAAGGTTAAATTAAGTTTGAAAAAGGGTCTAATAATTTGATCAGTGGTTTGTGAATATGGAGTCCTCTGTGTGACATGTATGGCGTCAATGTATTCGATCAGAGATTGGTGCCATCGCTATTATCATGGATATTCTAGAACCAATGATTTTGGTTTTTGGATGGTGGATGGAGTAGAGTTGCTTGAAGAATATCTGCCAAGTTCATTATTCACTACCACATATAATATCTGAACCATATTTCTCGAGAGGGTTTTTTATTTACAGTTGTCGTATAGCCAACCAATTCACGGTGCTAGATGTCCTTTTCAAGGAAGAGCATGTGGGAAACTCTCAAGTTACTCTTCAAATAGTTTACCTCCTTCATAAGCGCAAATTTACGGCAGATAATGAGCACCAGACGTGCAGGCTTTGATGAGTAGTAGGAGATTATAATACTATGATCTTGTTTAGTAGAAAATACGAAGAGGAAGAGAATTCCACGTACCGCATAAGAGTGGTGGAGAAAAGAAGGAAAGTATTCAATAGCAAACTGTATGCCTGGGAAGGGTTACAAGTCAACAGGTAATACTCGTTCTGGACGCATGGCGAATACCAGCACACTCTTTGTCGCTCACTCGTAAAAGTAGTAAATACGTGGTGAGCGCCAGTGATAAGTTTCTCGAGCGCACGTTGCCGCTGCGGTACCTATAGGTGTAATAGAAGATAATGGTTAGCTTGATTCTCACACCAGCAGTCAAGGGTGACGCATAATTATAGTTAGGGTCAATGTGTTGATACTGCGCCAAGAATAGTGAACAAAAGACCAAAGTTTAATAAGGTGGTCTTATTTGGCGTCGCTTAGGACTTCGACCCTGTTCCAAGAAGCCGGGTGTAAACTTCGAGTGCCCCACCCCAGATATGAGAGCAGTCTCCATTACATGGGCGGTAGTTGAGGACCCTTGTATTTAGCTGGAGCTTAACTGGAAAAGGAGGGAAGGTCTCCACAGTTTCCACACAGAAAATTTCTTCCAGTTCTTTGGAGGCGAGCCACCCTAGCAAACTCCCTGTGACTAAGGCGTGTTATGGGTTTCCAAGACATTTTTTTTTAGGATTCATGGTTTAAGTCTCCTCTTAAGAGGATATTAATATATTGTCAACAGTGAGAGACGTTCACCAGAAACCATCGAAAAAGATAGGAAAGTAGAAAGTATTTTGGAGAAGGAGATTTCTAGAAGTTGGGTTTGTTAAAGAATTGAATTTCACAAAGTTATTTCATCCATCAGCGAGAATAAAATCGGAAAAGATTAAGGAACGAGTGGCCAATAGAGTAAAAGAGGAGTAAGAATTGATTAGAGTTAAAGAATGAAGGGGTCGAAGTCATCGGATGGAGTACGATGTGGATAGAGTAGGAGGTGCAGGTGAGAGAGGAAGTTAATCCAAACCATATAATGAAAAGTTGGAATAAAGTAGGGAGATAAAGGACATAAACCTTAGATAAGGAAAAAGGCTCACCATCTTATTGAATCAGAAATAAGTAAAGTATCAGATGAGAATACGCCATATCCCCGATCAACAAAGGCCGAGGTATTTGAGCGATTGAGAAGAAGGCTAGGACATAAGTTAAGCAAAGAGAAGGAGGAAACCCAAGGGGGTATATTAACAGGTTTGTGTAAAGCATAGTGTAGCGGTGTGCCATTACTCGGTTCAGAATGCTGGAACTTGGATATGTATTGTCAGCGCCACCTTA
>JABUQX010076445.1:55000-114374 GCA_015478945.1 Trachelipus rathkii
AAATATATCTAGTAGTGCGAGATGGTTTGTTCTGGACCGCTAGCGAGAGATTTCTTGCTGTGAGGTGATGACATCGTGAGTAAGAGAAAGGTTGGATGTTGCAGATTTGATAAATCAACGATATAATTAGAGAGAAAATAGAATTTATAGGTAGAAACTGATGGATAGAGAACTACAGGTGTATAACGGAGTGAATGGCGGGGGATTGTGAGGAACGCGGTATTGATTGTGGCCCCTGACTTTGGTTTTTGATTATACCTTCTGGGTGCGTACTCTGGAAGTTGGATGATAAGACATCTTTTTACACTTGTGATCTTGAGTACTAGATCACTAATTGAGAGATTAGGAGGGGTACACAATCGCTGTCCCTAGTAGCCAAGTCTTCTCACACTGTGCTTGTATCTGACTGCGATGAGTTATCAGACTATTTAAATGGTACTAGGTTCTCTTTAGTAAAACTGAGAACGAAGGGAGACAACTTTTTCTGTAGGTAGCGTTAGCAAGGATGAGCACTTTCTTCCTTTCCACGACCATATGTGATCTTTAAATTCTCAAATCGCCTAATTATCTCTTTCACACGATGCCAGTCAGCGGTAGACTCTTACTCCCATTTAGCTTGTGAGAAATATCAAAGGAGATAATAGAGAAATAAAGAAACAATAAATATAATTTAATTGGTGAGGAGTGCCTCACATTTTTAATATCTTATTTAATTATCAATGTGACACTTACACAGCTTATTTTAAATCTCTAGAAAGTTTACATACTCACGTTTTTATTGAAATTAAATTTTTTTTTGTTCCCAATGGTTTAGATGTAATTATAAGAAATTTTGAATATAACACACACTTCGATATTTCAATTGACAGTGGCCTAATCTGTTTGGCAATAGAGGCAAAGTGTACTAAAACTTCACTGTTAAATATAATGCGAATAGTCTGATTTGTCTGCAATCTGTACTATCCCTGTTTTCAACGCATATCTCTATGGACATAGACACCACAATGGTGTGCGAAGGCACGTACTCGTAAGTAGAAGTAGTAGCTGTGTTCTTCCTCTCATTTCCTAGAACCATGAACACATATACACGATGGTGGTAAAGGAAGATAGAGTTTCGGCCTGCTGCTCTTGCACACCAAAGGTCTTTCTGCGAAAACCAAAGGGTGTGGCAAGCAAACTCCTGAGCGATTACATTCGAGAGACATGTGCACGAGATGGTTCTGAGCCGAGAAGGGCCCGCGCGGTGTGTAGTGTGTGATATGGAGATAAGTGCTTGAGCATCTTCTCTCTCATTTTAAAGTATACTGTCCTATGTTCATGCTATACGGCATATTAATCTCGATTTCTGATTAAAGAGATTTAGAGAGAATCAACGAATAAGTATACGCCACTTACTCCTGAGAGCTCCGGTTTTCGCATTGTTGATCCTACTATACAACTTGGTGAAAACATCAAATCATGAGTCTGTAAGGTGAATTCTCGAAAGTGTAGTACAGATTGATGGGAGCAACAGAAAGCTTTAAATAATATCATCTCACGCGTTAAGTATCAAGGTTTCTGGTTGTTGCCGCGCTGTCCAGTGCATAGTTCTTCATCAAGTAGTAATAGTCTTTCTTCTAATTCTCTCTTACGGAGCCCCAACTCAGTAGTGGGTGTTTGAATAGTAGTAGTGTTCGTCTGCTAGTGCTTAGAGCTTTTATGCTGCAGATGTGCAGGCTTGTCTAGTTAATTGTGATACTTTTGAGTTGAGCTAGGCGGGTGACCGCGTGTACTCTTTTATCGTCTACAAACTCTCATAATTACGATGGTGGTTGGTAATAGATAGTTTTTTCGTGTTGCTAGGTATCAAATTTAATTTCGCGGTTTAGACTTAGTTCTTTAGTGTGTCTACCTTGTGCTGCGAGTTGACTGTAGGGTATAATATGTGTAATTGACATAATTTAGCCGCGGAATTTTTGTGATGCTAACTGCCTCATTAGGCTGACTCGTGGCTTAGTCGCAGGAACTCTAAGATTTAACTTTTCTCTTTCTCGCCTTTGTTCGTTGCTGAGTCCGCGGCATACACACCGATTTTCTCAAACGCAGGGGATTACCTCTTCCTTTGGATTCTTCTCTTGTGTGTTGTGATGTGGGGGGGGGGGGTAAATTGAGAGATTAATCGGCTCCTGGCCCAGGAGAGATATAGTTTAGCTGTGTCTTCAGGTAGATTGATCTCTCAGGTATAGCTCTGATAACAGAATATGAGACAAATTACAGACAGGTCAAAATATTAAATCTGTGCCTAGGGAACGCAGCTAATCTCAATTCTCAGTATGTGAGACATCTCTTATATTCTCTGTGTATCTTAAAGCTGCGGCGTGAGCATTAAAAAAGTCGAGACAACTATCCTACTATACGAACCCAATAAACGATGGTGGTTTGGAAATTAGAGTTATTAAGACTTACTGGTGCTATATATATAGGTGCATTAGACCGTCTCAGTAGCTATGGTATAGTATTCAGAAAATGATATAAGCTAAAACATTCATCTAAAAACTTAGTTATGTGCGAATTGTGAGTGGGCTAATGCAACATTTATATTATTATATCATCTGATAACTAGAAATTTATTATAGCTTTTGTAATTTGGCGAGATGCACATCTTTTATTTAGGTCAATATTTTATGTCCAGTGGTTTTGCTGCTGGTCACTGGAAAGCTTTTGAAAATTTGGAAGTTTGACCATGAGATATCTCATGCGGAAAACTGTTTGTAAACTACGAAAATTACTGGTATATTATCTATAGACATATAATTCTTTTACCACTAATATGCATATCTATTGAAAATATTTCGTAATATATCGGATATGTAATTAAAGATATAAGTTTTTTTTTAATTTTTTAGTGTGGCAAAAAATAAAAAGTTAAAAAAAAATTTTACTAAATATTGGTAATAGACAATTAACTCTTATTACTCATCTGATTAGAAAGTAATTTTCAGAGTTTGTATAATTCGGCAAGATACACATTTTTTCATAAGTCAGCCATGAAAATAAAAAGAAAATAGGCACATACACTGTCTTATTTTGAGTTTGTCATGAGGAGTTTTCTCTATATATGTAAATAATGCACTTACTATTTGGACTCATATTTAAATTTTTTGTGAGTGCTATATGTAAATATAGTAAATAATATAAGATATTTTATGCAAATTAATCTATAGACTTTTCAAAGTACTTTATTTAGATTAAAAAAAACTCCCATTAACATACCTATGTACCGTTCCATGTTATATGCTTATAAATCTAACTGAAACAAAAATGGTCTACCTTTAATGTAAGAAACATATTTCTATCATTGGGAAAACTTTAAAAGCGCATCTTGACATGAAGGTTGTTCATTTTTAGACAGTGAAGTGTGATTTAATTCTTCTACTAACGTTGATTCAATTACACATTCAGCAACCACCCGCCACACCTAGGAGGAAAAATTACACCTAGCATTATACTATTTATAATTACAGCAAACTCCCTTCCACTTAGATACTCTCATTATTAACAATTCCACACTCTTTACTTTAGACTATCTGCAAAAAAAAAATTATACAGTGTTAACATGTAAAGCGTTTCAGTAAAAGACATCGCTCAAACATAAACGATACTTAAAATACTGTGTTACGTGTCACTACTGTAAACATATATTCAACCCTATACGATAACTTACTTGTACAAAAACTCGTTAATAGCTAATGGATATGGCTAATAGTTAATCTGCTTTTCCAAGTGGGAGCATAAAACCGCTCTTACACTCCTTAGAATATCAAATCAAGCCCAGCAGGAATTTATTTATGAATTGCAGATATTCGCGGGTTAAAACACATAACATAGGATGTAACAACTTATAATGTGCAATTTTAAGTACTCTTCACTCACTAATATAACTGCCCATCATTATACAAGCAATACATTTTAGAAGTGCTATATAATAACTTACTTACATCAGGACCACAACGCCATTAACGAAATGATGATGGCAGACCTACTCTATAAAGATCTTCGTTATGAATAGACTTTATGGTCTCATGCGAAGATGAGATAGGAAGGAAAGTTCAAAGTTGATAATTAAGTAACTAACGAAGGAAGTTAATGACTCATTGAATAGCAACAGTAGACTATCTTTATTTCTTCAGCGAACCAATAAGAAAGAAATACAGCATAAGAAATAAAAGAGATTGTACAATGAGTGATTGGCAACACAATTACACAATTTACATACTTGATGAAATTAAAAACGGTCCAGAGTGCTCTTATGTAGAGGCTTATAAAACGAGACTTCTACATTATATGTGGAGATCATAGTTTTGATAGCAGTAGGTGTGTGATTAATGGGTATAATAGAGTTAAAGATAGTAACTTTATTGTGTGTGAAAAGGAGTATAAGTTTACTATAAAGAAAGGAGCATTCGATACAATATTGTGATAAAATACATTTTTGTGAAAGATGGATTAGCAGGTTGAGAAGAAGTTGAATCAAAATGAAGGATAATTTTATAATGTGATTAGATGATTGTTTGGTCATGTGAAAAGGCTTAAGTGAAGAATAAATGGGCTGTTTTAAATGAAGTTTTAGATCATATGAGAAAGGGTAAACGTAATTGGGTAATGTGGTTTGTTAAGGACTGTATAATGTGAGTGATGGTAGTTGTTCTGGGATGACCAACTGGGAGAATAAGAAAAAGTTGGTTAGTCGGTATAAGAGTGTCTGAAGAAAGAAATGCAAATTTGACAGAGGCGAGAGAGAAAGGTGCATATAGCGTGAATTGGGCTTGGGTGTTTTGAGGGTCATTTTGTGGGGGCCGGAAGGAGCCCAGTTGTTGAACTCCGTATACACATTGATGAGATTCACGTTTAAAGAATCAGTTATTGAATATAATTACACACCATAATGTGAGTGCAATTTTACGGTGGAGAGTTATTCTAGATAGCTGTTTCACTTTAATGGTCTAAAGACACGTGACTTTTCCTTTTGAAGTATCTTTGTATGAGTTCTTTACCTTAGTTGTTTTCTGAGGTATATGTTGCGTCTTTTCAAAATTAAACGCTCAAAAAAGCGTTAAACACGAGTAATTTTTATGGGTCACAGTAGCAGTGAGTAAATAAAATAAATTTAAATGCGAGAATATTATAATTAATACTGAGTAATTAAGTTTAGCTTTAATATAAACTAAATAACGTTATATTATATACTATATATAGCTCACTACTAATTTATATACATATATATATATATTATATATATATTATATATATATAATATAATTATATATATATATATTATACTATATAATATATATATATTTTATATTAATATATATATATTTATTTGGGAAATGTGTATATCTTCAATTAAATGTGGTTAGTGTATGAATGCACTTTATTTATATAGGAGGCTATTTATATTCAAAATTTAGATTTATTATAATTTGCCAGTTCTATAATACGAGAGAAGTGGACTGTAATCTCATTTAATAGTAATGGGAGAGGAATTTAATCGAATGTAGAAAATATATGGAAATGGGATATGAAAGATCGCAAGGTATAATTAATTATATAATATATATTATATTATATTATATATATATATATATAATATTAATATATAAGTATATGTATATTTAATATTATTATATATATTAAATTATATTTTAATTAAATATAATTATTAATATAAAAATAATATATATTTATATATAATATATATATATATATATATATATATATAAATGATATATATTATATATTAATTATAATTAATATTAATAATATTATATAAATTTATTAGTATATATATATATATTAGTATAATAATATATTATATAATTTAATTTATATTATATATTTATATATATTAATATATATGATTATATAATTATATATATAATATAATTAATATATATATTATATATATAAAATATATTGAGAAAGTATATGTCAAAACTCTAATTAAGCGTGAATGTAAATTAACCTTCACTACCATTTAAATGTGGAGTTCGTCATACTATTTCTCTTTTTATTTGCATATCCATTAATCCATATCACAAAAATTTGGATATATAGTTCTTTTTATCTAATCTCAAATTACTAATATGACTTCATAAAGGAACGCTATATTGGATCTTTAAACCTTTTTTCTTTGATCTTTCCAACACACACAACCATTTTTATTTTCTTATCCATTAATGCATCATATAATATATAAATAAAAAGCATTGCCTTTACAAGATGAAGATCTCATATAGCAAATACATCTTTTGTCATATAAAATAGGATCAACGATACATTAACATAAAACTGATGCGAAATAACTCTTTGAGCTAAAAATGAGTGGGATAAAAGTTTCAAAACTAATAAGCTATGAATTGTGAGGTGTTGTGTGAGAGTGTGATAAAGAAAATTACCAGATAAAGCAATACACTCTTTATAGGAATTAGTGTATTTGTCCATACCATATTGCTAATATTGTTGTGTGAGAGAGAAGGGAAGTGATTTCCAATGACCGTTTTATGTGATGGATTCTTTCTGGTCGTGATGATCTTTTAATTAATAGGTTTACAAATTATGTTTTGATCTGAGACATACCTCTTAACTATTGCTAATACCTATTCTTGTATATTACTAGAAATGGTAAAGAAATTTTGTTATCTTTTGCCAGGAATCTATTGCATCCTAGAGAAGGTCGTCCTCCCTCATATGTCAATTTTTATGAATAACAACTCATAAGTTATAATATAGGGTAATGTTAAATAGTGGTTGGTGGAGTTGTGAGTTAGGTTGTGGGTTAAGTGTATTTTGTATATGGTGTTATTTTAGTATTTTATTATGTTATGGGTGTTTGAGTATTGTTATTTGTATGGGTTTGGTTATTGTGATTTATAGTGTATGTTATGGTCCTGAAAACAAGAGAGAGAAATGAGATGAGAGCGAGAGAATAAGTATTAATAAGAGTGATTAGATATTTATTTTATTTAGTAATGTATATATTATTCTTTAATGTATTGATTGTATTCTTGGCAGAAAAGAATGGAGATAAGGATAAATGAGAAGAAGAAGTGATTGGCTTTATTGTGTTGTGGATGGAAATAGATGGAAAAATATAAGAAGTAAGACTGCAATTACAGTGCTTATATTATTTTTAATTATGTTTGAGATGCCTTTTTGAGTTGAACATGTTGTCTTCTGATCGTCTTCTTTAATTTGTAATAAAGCAGCAAGTCCATTGTCATTACATTTCTCTCCACGTCAGTAATATGATAGAACATTTTGGAACCTTATCAAGAAAGTGTATCAAACTGTGGTTTTTAGAAATTTGTGTACTTAATATTTTGAAAATCATAGCAATCTAATAAGAGATGTTTAGGTTATATAATAATCATTGAATTGTTCAGACTGACAAGAGTGGGAGGAAATAAGTGGTGAGATGGAGTATATAATGAAATTTAAGAAGTGTTAGTATCCGCTGGAAGCGTAGAGTGTTTGGTGGCTGCAATTTTCTGAGAACTATGAGACAAGCATAATACAGTGGTAGTTTGAGGTGTTTGGCCTCGCTCCCAGAAGTTTGTTCTGTAAGACGATATTTCGGAAGGTCAATAATTGGAGTATGGCTTTATTTTGATATGTCAGAATATGTTTCGCGTTGTGATGTCATTGGGTATCGAATGTTGTTTGCAAATATGGTGTTATTAGATATAAATAAGCAAATATTTCGGTATTTGTAAGGATAGTAAAACTCGTGGAAATAATATTATTCTCAGATATCTATGGGTTCGCTAGTGTCTACTTAGACGACTTCTTTCTACAGATTGACAGCCTTGATCAGTATCATAAGATGGGATTTTTTTATTATGTGGGGAAAGGGAGTTCTTTTTTGTTTCTTGATGAGAATATAACAGTGGAGCTATAGATTCGAATAGATGGAAGGCAGCAGTTATCCTAAGCATAGTGCAAGTTTCATTTCATGTTACAACATACGTACCGGACAAACAGAAAGGATAGTAAAGAGGGTATTAAGTAGAAGAGCATAACAAGTAAATAAGTATTTGTGAAATAGGAAAAACACAGATTTATCTCAATAGTCCCTCATCGGGTCTCTATACCTCGCATATAAAAAGGTAGAGGTACATCTTTCAGGTCACATGTTTATTATAAAAGAAATAGTTCGAGCGCTTTCTTCTCTTCTGTGAGCATTACATAGCATGCGGAAATCTCATTGCAACAATAAGTGGGCATACTATGGTAGCTGTCTTCGGTTTCATTATTTGTGTTCTAAATAAAAAATCTCCGGTTTGCACGTCCACAATCCTATTATGCCCCCTCAACAAACTACTGCCATTGTTCACGTAATATTATGTTCACAATTTTCTTTTTCTTTTGCTTCTCGATCAGTGACCATATGGTCATTATACTGACCATAATCCGAATATCCATTATTTTTTCTTTGATCCCAGTCACCTGTTATATATATATATATATATATTATTACACACTAGATACATGTACGCTTACCACCAGCATAGATTACCTAAATATCTTTCCATATATGACTCAAATAGCTCAATGATTACTTAATTTACTACTCGTTTATTCTCTTTAGCTCCATATGTTCTGTTTAAATACCACACATTCCCTGAGACAACTTATATTTTATTGCCTTCACTGATTTTTTCATATCATCTTACATTTTAACACACACCCTAAGATTCCTTTTCTAGTAAACAGATTGTTACCTATTAAAATAATCTAGATCTTATTAACATTATATATCCCAGCGTAGTTTATCACTTACTATATGATATTTAATCCTATTAATCACTGGTAACAAATTAAATCCTCTTTTGCACGATTAAAGCCTCTAAGCACAGCTCATGACTTATTTCTACTTTGTGATTACCACTGATAGTGAGAATTATTAATTGCAGCCGAGCTCAATCCTTACTTACAATTCAACTTTTATACTTCACTTATGCAATTTACATTATATACCACGTTCTAGTTCTTATATACCATAACATTAGTACTTTAAAATATTAAAACTCAGTGAATACTTGTATTTACAGTTGCTCATATACTACACATTCTCAATCACTTTTACACCTAAGACATTACTATCTCACATTATCATAACCTATATATATATAATATATATATATATATATATATAATAACTTATTATTCTTATTCATATGTTTACTTACTCAATAATATCATCATTTTTAGACCTCACCTAGTATAACTAGCATTGAATTTAAAGCTTTATGAACTGCTTAAACAGAGAAACAGTAAGATATGGATCAGAAAACAATCACATACTAATGAGGGCTAACCCTTCAACCTTCTATTCATCTATTATCAGTCTATATAAGCTTTCCTTACCTAATATATATAACCTACCTCTAATTATCTTTCGTCATCCATATCACTCAATAAATATAACTCAAAATTTAAATAATAGGTAGCAAATACGTTAATCCTGCTATATTCACTCACTATTAATATTAAAACAATTACTACTATTTACTACTATTTTTATATCTTAAAATTATTCTCATATAGTCCTAATTAACATACTTTTTTTGATTCCATTACTCAGTAAAGTAGCCTAACCTAACCAACTAATCAATTTATCATTTACTACTCACATATCACACAGAGTACCTATTAAATCCTAGTCATGTGATGTGTTGCAAGTTACAATAAATAACTATAATATACAATTTATTCTTCTTATTATTTCTTAACTATTTTTGTTAATGTGAAATTTTAATCTACGCATCCTTAACACTTCTAAATGGCATAATCATGTTCTTATGCCAGTTAAGATTCTGTACAGTAAAACTCATTGAGAGAAACTACAGCATATAATCTTCTCACTACACACATGTTGTATTACGATGCATATTATTCTCCTATCTGAAGCTTATATAAGTTTTGCTGCTATTCTACATCATGTAGTCGCAACTTTATACTTATTATGTTGTGCACTGATTAACTGCTGCTTCTGCCACTCTAATACATCTTTCAAACATCATATAAGCTTTCTAAAACATTTCTTTGTGCTACATTAACTACTTCTCCCCATAAATACAGAGATTATCTAATTTTCATTATCACATATATAGTCTTCTCTATTCTTAGAGTCATTTATACGACTAGTATACATTCATCTATATCTGCGATTTACAAATCTGTGATAATAACATTTTCTGATTATTGAATTTCAAAAACGGTAACGATTTACTCTATTCATGAGAAACTATTATTGCTTGAAAAAATCCCGGATATTAATTTTTTCTCGATAATATTCAGCCCAAAGGTACACTGTTAGCAAATTCATAATGGTCTTTGGGCAATTAGAAATATGTTTATAAACAATTGCAACTCTTCTCTCACAATAACTCAATACCTATTTTCTGTGTCTCCGTTGCTGGAAAATGCAGTCACAGCCACTGTTACTACTCATCATCTTACTATCAAAATCACGCTACTCCACCGTCCTATTGAAACACATATTTTGTTAATGTAGTCCGATTACTTCTGCCAAATCTTGTCCTAAAAGGTGAACTACCAGTTATGTTCCATTATATTTTACGTGAATCACTGACCCCTTAATGCCAAACTATATTAACGTCGCCTAGCACAATCACACTCTGAAGCTCCTACTTGCCGTTTCCTAAACATCATTCAGATTATCAAAGAAAGTCGCGCTCACTGACAGAACTTAAGATCATACTGCTTTAATTTCAATTGCATTGATTATGCTTTGGTAGGAGAAGTTTCAGAATATACAGATCAGATATTTAAGGTGATTCTTACCGGCCTAGAAAGATACATTACATTTTCTCATTTTTGTACTATAACTCATGTCATGACTTGACTGACTGTTTTTGAACTGGTGTGTTGATTCAAGGGATTACTGTAGTCTTTAAATTTCCAGAACTCTTGTTACATGTTTATTCCCAAGTGATGCATCCTTGATATATCAAAAATAGGAGGGAATCATTGTGGACCCTATTCCTGTAATTCGTCTGGCACTGTTACGATAGTTATTTTCCTTCCTGGTAACTCTGCAGCTGTCTTAGTTTCTGCCAAAGCTGAGGTTTCACCAAAGCTTTCTCTATATTTTTTGTTTTGGGCAATATCCATTTATAATTTACCACTATTGGATGCTTAATTTTAAATTTTATAAAAATGTGATCTCTGTCCTCTCTTAGCTTAATACTTACCGTAGTAAGAAAACTTAAGATTGTCATATACCTCCTATGGTTCAAAATTTACTATAATCCAGCCGTGGGAAACTGTACTGCCTTTGCCTGTCAGATCTGTGTTTATCTCTTCTACTGGAAAGGATGTTTTCATTCAGCCTATGCACAAACAAAAATTGTATTGTTAACCCTTAAACATTTATCCCATTTCTCTTCTTACATTGCTTCTGCTCTTTCTATTTAAGTTTGTCAGTCTTTCTATTTGAAACATCTTTACTGCTATGATCTTTTCCCCAATTTCCAGTTCAGTATGGCTTCTGTAAGGAGCCCTTAATCTAATTAAAGGGTCGTAGTTGAAAACCGTGCTTATGTGCCCTTTTTTTTATTATTATACTCTCGCTAGGTATTATAGCTGATGAGACTTAGGACGGAAAATAAAGTAAAATGTAATTAGAAGAAGAACAAATAATTAAGTATGGTTTTGTCAGTTGAAACTTAATATAAAATAGTTCAAAGGCACAGAGCAGTATTTTTATATTGTCAGACATAATTTAAGTGTTTCTTTTTCTTTTGCAGGTAGAAAGAGCGTTGCGTGCTAGTTTTAATAACCCATACACAGCCGTCCAGTATTTGGTTGATGGGATCCCTCCTAATTTGGAATATAACACATCGCAGGGTTCAAACCCACCATCAAGTAGGCAAAGTGGTGAAGAGCATGAGGGGGATGATGAGGGTATGTAGATGGTGGTGTGTGTTTATTAATTTTATTACTATTTTTATTATTTAGTGTTAACATACTAAACCAATGATGGTATTATTAATAAGTAATTTATATATAGTCCATATTATAACTAATATAAATTAGTTAACGCTATTAAAGTAAAATGCATGGTAGTATATTTGTTTGGCCAGATTATATATTGTTTGTAGATATCCTTATTTAAAATTATGTAGAGTTTTTATAGAACTACATTTAGCAAACTTATTGATCAGTATCAGTAATGTTTTTATATAACAGTATTAATTTTGTAATAACTCGCATGATCTCTACTTCATGCAGTACATGACAGTGCTATTTATTCCCAAGATAAGAAGATTAAAATACCAAAAGTACTTGAATGAGAGAAATTTTTTTAAAGCCTAAAAATAATGGAATTCATTTGGAATATTATTAAGTTATTTTGTCAAAAAATAAGCATTTTATTATGATCCAAAATTTGATCTATCGGTATTGTGTGAGACATATCTTGAATCGATATTTTTTTCTGTTGTGGGTGTTTTATTCATTTCTTTACACTATTAAATATATATCTGCACTCTTGTGAGAATTGGGGGCTTTTTGTCCTCGATTTACCTCTCATCTTCAAGCAAACAAATGAGTTTGAATTTTCAGATGGTTTTTCGAAATATTGTGTGGTCAATTAGGGTTTATGTAACGTAGAAATGCGACCATATTATATCGCGATAACACAACTTCTTCTTGTTAATTCACGATAAATATATATGGAACTGAAAAATGTAGTGATGCAAGCACTTTTTTTCTGCGTGCAATAACAACGCAGTATCATATATCTTCTTGTGCTTATCATTCGGCTTGTTAGTATATATAGGAATCCCACATATAAATTAACTAAACACAAAACATATTATATAACACTCTCTCTAGACAATTAAACACTAGAATTGACTGTTGATTAAGAATAACATTACAAATATGAAGGAAATTGTGAAACAATATCAAAATAATACGGTTCACTTAATATATTATAATAATATAAGTATATAAATATATAATAATATAATATTATTATAATATATATATATAATATATATATATAATATTTAATTAATTATAATATATTGCACATATCTCTCTCTTATATATATTAATATATATATAATATTATTAATAATATAATATATATATATATATATATTAAATATTATATATATTATATATTATCCTATAATAGTTTATATATAGTAAAGTTAATTACAGCAAATGAATTAGTATAATGTGAATGGTAAATTATAATAGAGTCCTGGTCAAAATATCTGATACTACTTTAAAAATTTGATTTTTCTTATTATTATAAAAATCATATGAATAATGTAGAAGAAAATTCCTTATCCTTATTTAATATGTTATCATCTTTAAATGATTACTTATGTATATAATATATAATTATATTATATATATTATATAATATATATATTATTAATAATATATATATATTATATATATTAATATATATATATTATATATATATATATAAATATATATATATATATTATAATATATATATATTTATACTAAATGAAGAATAAAATGAAAGTATCGTTGAGCACTGGTTTGGTAAAATGTGAAATAAGATGGATGATAGTTAAGTGATTGGTATTATAGTGGATGTATAGTGGTGTTGAAGTGGTGCTGGGATATTATACGACCGGTCATGGGAGGGTGAAGAAAAGTGTTGAGTCAGTAAAAGGAAGCCTTGGAGGGATAGAAATAAAGTTCGAGCTCAGAAGCTCGAAGTAAAATGGTGCTAATATATAGGTGTGAATAATGGCTGGGTTTTTTGAGTGACGTAGGTTAAGGTTTTAGTGGACACCTGGGCATAGGAGATTAGAACCATACTATTGACTAGTGATATTAATAGCGAGGGTCCGTCAGGTCCCGTGAGCTTAGGTGGATATTTTCTGACTGTGACGAGTTCTCAACTAAAAGTATATAATAAGTGCAGGCGGATAAGGCAGTGGCATTTTACTTTATCGATATATCATCTGATCATAATTTATTCTTCTAATCACTTTTCATGTTATCCGAGTGAGGTGCAATGTTTACTGACACTTATTATACTACTGTATTTGAGGAGAGAAGAAGGTTGATGTAATATATATAATATATTATATTATATAATATATTAATATATATATATATAATATTATTATATATATTATATTAATATATATATATATATTAATATATCATATATATATATATATATATGATATATATATATATATATTAATATATATTAATATATTATATATATATATATATATATAATATATATATTAATATATATAATTAATTATATTATATATATATATATATTAATTATTATATATTAATATTATATATATATTATATATTGGTTCTTTACTACTACTGAAACTAAATTATGAATCTCTAGATCACTGCGTGGGCGCCAAGTTTTATATAAGCTTTAGACTGCAGTTGGCATGAAACTTGGTATACTAAAGACACCATGAGCAAATACTTATTATAACATAGCTAGAAATCATGCTTATCTCATACACTTGCAAGCCTGTTAATGTATACAATCTGATGAGTGTCTGAGTCTGGTACCTTTCATTGATCCTCTCACTTAACACACTGTGAGATATTAGTTAATTATCTTTATACAAGCCTCATTTGAAATGTCTATCTCAAATTATTATCACTCTACAGAATCTATAGATGCGCATAGGAACGATTAACTGTGTCATAAGAATTTAATTTTATTTTATTCACATACCTTCCGTCACATTCTCCTTTTCTATTGTCTTTCGCTCACGTCGACTTACATCATCTGATATTTCAGCTGCGCATTGCATTGTGGAGCTCAGCTGTGCGATTATTCTTATTACCTTGATACTTTTAAGGAAAACGACTTTAATCGAAAGTCGTGGTGGGATTCCCAGAGATGTATCTGCCCCTCGAGTTTTTGAGCGTTGGTAAGTGGCCTCTCCGTCAGCATGTGACTCTGACCCTGCCTCCTCACACTGATTCGTGTGAGGCGTCTTATCTAATGGGATGTTGTTTTGATATTACCATCCGCCTGGTATTCAGATGAATCTGGTTCATCGTGAGGGTTGTACTGGGGGGACATTAATTCAATCCCAGCTATTCAGGGCCTGTTCCAACTTGTGTTCCTAAGGAGTAGACTGCATCAATGGTGGCTTTAAGTTTCTGAAATAATTGAAATAGTTTTCAAGTATTCACATAAATGTAGTTTTCAAGTTTGGCAATTGAACTCATATGACAACGCATTGTGGATATTTACATCAGGAAATGTTATAATTTAATAAATTTATTACTTTTATACAACTGTTAATTAATAAGTTTGAAAAATATTTAATAACTCAAAATCCTATATGTCTCAAATTAACTTAGTCTTCATCTTGTAATTCTCTCAGATGTTGTGTAGCAAGCAACGTAATGCGTTTATACAGTGAGGATCCCCTATTCCACAAAAGATATGGAATAAAAGTTAACACAACGGCTTCCCCTAAGATTTGGGTTTCATTTTCTGTAGTCATCTGATCTCATGTGTGCAGTCGCCATTTAAGCTCTCACTTGTTGAATTAAATACGTTAGTTCATTACACACATTTTTGAGGATATCGTCACGCCTTTGATCCTATCGGAAATCTCCTTTGAGTCCTTGTGTAATAGTATGGATTCATATTTTCGCTTCATGGTATAATCCAATCATTCACCCTACTCTGCTCCGAACATCCATGCTTGAAGTGAGGGTGCAGGGCTGTTGCTATGATCAAATCCTTAAAATGAAAAATACTGTTGAACCTGGCTTCAAAGCCCTTGGCGTCGGTTGCTTCAGGGGAAGCTTCAATTTTTGCCTCGGGCGGTATGTGAAGCCCCATTCTTTCACTCTACTCTACCCCCATCTAGAGAGGAGTACAATTAAAGACTTCTCGTGGAATTTCCGCTCACGTACGCGATTTATCGACAAGGAGATACTTTTGAAGTGCAACTTGGGTCGGCCATTTGGTATATTCTTGCCAGCTACGCTATAAATTGAACTGTTGTGTGCGTATAGTGTGTTCTCTACACGTTGCAACTTAGTATTATTTCAGAAGTGCTTTTCTCATTTTTACACAAACATACTCCCCCATGTTTCTCGACAATTTTGTGTGGTGTATTCCAATCTCCTTTCACATACTATTATTTTACTCGAATGTAACTTTTCTTTCTATACATACACGCCTTCACAATAATCAGTGCCATAGGATGTCTTTGTGTTCGGATGGGTGAGTACTCTTTTTTTCTCCTCATACATAGTGGTGTTTCCTCAATGGAACTGTCTTTCTCCTTTATTCCTACTATTTACATACGAGTTAATAAAAGAACTACTTTTTCGCTACTACTTTCTTGTTCTACATTTGTGAGCAAACAGAATTCTCCACCTGTACATATATTTTCCCAACCCGATGACTCCGACACTTATTCTTCAACCATTTTCATTCTTGGCGTCCTTTCTTTTTTACTTCTAGAATTCTGCTCCTCGTCTTAATCTTTTCTGATTTATTCTCGCTGATCTTGGAAGAATTTGCGGATGGGGTCATCTCAACCATTTACAAATTTTATTCTTAAAAATTTATTCCTAAAAATATCTCCTTCTCTAAGGCAACCTTCTAAATTTCCTACCTCTTTCGACGTTTCTCCTCGTCTCTCCTGTTGTAGACAATATAAACATCTTTGGCCTTAACCAAACAAATAAAAATTTCTTTGAAAAACCACATCACACAAAACGGTTGTTAGGGTCCTCAAGAAAACTGGGAGTTTCTGTTTTAGACTGCAAGACTTGTTTTCCTCTTCTTAACTCCAGTTATAAAAGGGCCTCATCCACCCTTGTAGGAGTATTGCTCTTATATCTGGGGGGCTCTGGTTTCACCCCGGCTTTTTATGATACGGATCGAGTCAAAGGCTAAAATCTTATAAACGTCCTGCTACTTTCCAGTTCACATATTGACCCTCGTTTCTTTGCTGTGTGAATATTGGTGCTTTTTCTCTTTAACATAGTACCTGTAAGCGGCAGGTACTTACACGCTGTACCTAGCAATACCACACTTTAACGACCCCCTCGTAACACATGGGGTGCTGTTATCTCTCGCATGATTTTTGTGTTGATATTGGTAACTCGAGGCAGTTCGCTGCAGTGCTTTTTTCTTTCCTGCCACCTCTATTTTCTGTGAAATTCTCTCCCATCTTCTGTGTTTCCTGTTGAATTTAAACTTCCTCACCTTTAAAGCATGCATCTGTGCTCATCTGCGTCATTTTGCGTTAGAAGGTGAACTTTTGAGGGTGTACACACCCCTCCTTGAATAGGCTCTGCCCGTGATTTATGTGACAATCTGTAAATTATATATATATATATATATATATATATATATTATATATATATAATATATATATATAATAATATATATATAATATATAATATATATATATATAATATATAATTATATATATATATTAAATTTATATATATATTTATATATATATATATTATATAATATATATATATATAATATTATATATAATATATATTTATAAAAAATAATATATTAATTAATATATATATATAATATATATATATATATTATATATATATTATATAACAGTATATATATATTATATATAATTATAATATATATAATTATATATATATAATAATATATATATATATATATACTATATATAATATATATATACTATATATATATATATTATATTATATATAATATATATAATATATATATAATATATAACTTCCGATCTAGTAAATTTAATTGAGGGCCAAACTGCTCCAGGAAGCCGGCTGCCATCACTGGGACTCCACAGGTCGAGAAGAGAAGATATAGAAATCGGCGCAGGGGCGTCGAGAGCAGAGCACCCCAGAAGGATGTGCTCTATTTGTGTCTTGGGATTGTGACATCTGGTGCAAGTGGGTGGAAGGTGACATTGTCTAGTTTGAATCTATATTTTGTATTGCATGAGTTTGGGGTGGTGACCTGATCTGCTCTGGGCCAGGGTTCATTTGGCCTCTTCTGGACACCGTTTCTTCTAGGGGAAAGTTTTGGGGAGAGGGTGTTAATAAATTGTTATTTGTGGGCGGTTTTGTGTAGGTATGTGTTGGGTATGGATATGTGTAATCCATGACCTATTGGGAGGAGGCGGAGGAATTATGTTGTAAGTGTTGTAATAGAATTGAGCTGGTGAAGAAGTGGGGGGATTTTAGTCTTTGTTGAGGGGGGTTGGAGAGAATTTGGTGACAAGGGTGGGTTGGATTATGGGTTTTCTGATAAAATTGTGTCCCCACTCTCCAGGTGTGTGGAGATGGGGAGAATGGAGGTTTCGTTGTGTAAGTGTTGATTGGTGTTAGTGCTACCTATGATAATTCTGAGGGCTGTATTTTGAGAGATTTGTAATTTATTTGTATTCAATTTTCGAGAGTGCTGGGAACAATGCTGGTGAGGCATAGTTTAGATTTGTTCTAAGATGTTGTTTATAGGTAGTGGGAAGTGTGTGCTTCCTATCGCTGAAGTTGTGTTGGGAAAGAGTTCGGAGGGTGTTTAGTTTTTGTTGGGTTGAGGAAGTGATTTGGTCGATGTAGGGGGAGAACGTCATGTGAGTGTCATAGGTAAGACCTAATATTTTTTGGGTTTTTCAGGGTGATTATAGGATGGAGGGAGAATTGGTGACGGTCAGTGGTTAAAAGGGTGATGGAGGATTTAAGTGGGGATGCGGTCATTCTGTTGGAGATTAACCATTTTCTAATAGAGTTAAATGTATTCCTTGGGTATGTTTGTGGTGGCTTGTGTTTACGTCTGGGGTGTGGAAATAAGACTGATGTCTTCTGCATAAGTAAATGAAGTTTTTTTTGGGGTGGGGTTTGGGGGGGGGGGTGGGCCCCCGGGGGGGGCCCCATTGGGGTGGGTAGGTCTGCAGTGAAAAAGTTGAATAAAAATGGAGAGAGAATGGCGCCCTGTGGGACGTCATTTTGTAATTTGATAGAATGGGAGAGGTTGTTTTTGTATAAGACTTTTTCAAAACAGTTGGTGAGGAAATTGGAAAGTCATTTTTTGTCATTATTTTCTAGGGGGGAGTGAAGGATTTTTTTGAATAAGGATGTATGTGGGACGGTGTCGAATGCTTTGTTATGTCTATTGCTGTGAGTATAAATTTGTGGGAAGGGGATTGGTTGAAGCCATTAATGTGTGTTGTGTGAGGGAGGGGTAAGGGCTGTGGTTGTAGAATGGTTGCTTTCAAATCCGTGTTGGAAATCTGGGAGGGAATGGGTTGGGAAATTTTGTTTAATATTAATTTCTCTAGCAATTTGCTAATGGAGCAAAGCAGAAAAATTGGGCGATAGGAGGAGGGGGAGTTAGGGTCTTTTTTTGGTTTGAGTTTTGGGATTATGAATGCTTGTTTCCAGATTGGGGGTATGTAGTTAAGTTGCCAAGATTTGTTGAAGATGTCTGTGATTAGGAGGATTGTTTTCTCCGGGTGTTTTGATGGTAGGTTGGATATGGGAGTCTGGACCTGTGCTGTTGATTTTTTTGAGGATTTAATGGTTTCTGTTGATCATGATTGTTGTGAATGGGGGTGGGAGGTTGTTGGTCTAATTGGAGTTTCTGAGTTGTTTTTTTGTTTTCCATTATCGGGGTGGGTTGGTTTGCGGGAGATGTTAACGTAATGTATCAAAAAATGGTATAAAAAAATTATTTAAAGTTTTAATGGTTCATTAGCGTAAATTTTAAATGTATATTTTCAATAAAATATATTTAAAAAAGCTCTACGAAAACTGCTTTTTATATTTCCTTGTTCGCATAGGGATGAAGGAACTGTGTTAAAACTCAAAACGTGTATTAAGTTTATCGATATATTAATATCTATTTTTATCAGATTATCTATACATTGATATCACTATTTTTTAATATCTTAATTTTAATTAATGGAACCTATTTTATTATCTTCTAGTCAATAAAAATTTAAAGAATACATCTTCATTTTTTTTTTTGTATAATTTTAATTTTTTTTTTTTTTTTTCACACTCATATTTATTCAAATATTTAAGGTTATATATATATATATATATATCTGAGAAATCTTGAATAACAATGACAACAAGGCTAACTAATCAATGAAAACACAATTACGGTAGTTATTTTATTGCACTCTTAGTAATCTTTTCAAATAATATCTCAAATTGTTTAAAAAATAGCAAAATTTTAAAAAAAAAAAAAAAAAAACACTTCAGCTGGGCTTTTTTTTTTGGGTTTTATATTAGGTGTTTTTTTTTTGGGGGTGGGTGGGTTTTTTTAATTGCAACCCTGGTTGGGTTTTTGGCTTGCATGATCTCACATGGAATGCACCATATATATATATATAATTATATATATATATATATATAATATATAATATACTATATATAATATATATATTTATTATATATATAATATATATATATATATATATAGGTATATATATTATATATATATAATATATATAAATATATATATATATATAATATATATATATATATATATATATATATAATATATATATAATATATATAAAATAATATATATATATATATATATGTATATATATAATATATATTGGGAGAACGGATGGGCAACGGGATATCCGGCAACTATTCGGTATCCGGCCTATCCGGCCAAGTTTTGACTATCCGGTTCCGGGCCGGATACCGGATAATTACTTCCCAGTAGGTTTCTCTCGTTTGAGGAAATATTCACAAAATATTTTGAAAAAATTTATATATATATATATTATATAAATTATATATATATATATATATAATATATATATATATATAATATAATATTATATATAGTATATATAATATATATATATATATATATATTATATATATATAATATATATTATTATATATATATATATAATATATAAATATTTGTGTATTTGCTTTTAGATTTTCCCAGTAGGGAACCTATTTTAGAATCGTGGATTCATCTTTTAGGTTGACTGTTCAATACAATTTTATCTGGAATTTGGTGGTGACACGTTTCATAAAATTATGGTAAAATAATATGGTAATATTAAAATTTATAAATGAAGAGAAATGTATGGTAAAAAATATGATATTTATAATGAATTAAGCTACCAAGACACATGGTAATGCAATTTTTACCACCACAATTTATTCTCACGTTTAAGTATTGTATTACTAAATAGTAATTACCACTGGCTTATTTAACGTGTTTAAGCATTGTATTATTTACGCAGTATAATATACGCACATTCTAGAAATTAAAAAAAAAAAAAAAACACAATTTATTCTAGCAATTTTAACCCCACTTTTTGGATAAAATATTTAAAAATCGGTAATTACGATGAAATTGTTTAAATGCAATGTTGGAAATAAATATACCGTCTGCTATTAAGAAAAAGTGGGGTGCTACGAATGAGTGGACAGTATCGATTATAACTTTATAGGAAAGTCGAGAACTAAATATTATCAATATTGAGAAATCGTTCGATTAATAGTAACACTCAATATCATTTATAAAATTTTAATAAATTTTACATCAGAAATAAAAGAAACCTGTTTAAAAAAAACATGTAATCTTTTGAAGAAAAAAAAAAAAAAAAAAAAAAAAAAAACAAGATATTTGATTGATGCAATATGCGTACAAAGATGGCCAACGTTTAAAAATTTGTGGACTATAAATTTTTGGCATTCCACTGAAACTCCACAATTTTTTGTGGTAGTCCTCTAACTGCGGATATGATATAGGTATTCCGCTAACATGCAATTCCACAAACATTTTTCAAATTTAATCGCAATTTGCAATTCCCCAATTTTATATTTGGTAATTTTCGTGCTCCGGAAATGCAAGACTTAATTCGGAATGTCCACACTCTGTATATATAATATATAATTATATAATATATATATATATATATATTAATATATATTATATATAAATATATATATAAATTAATATATATTATATTATTATATATAATTATATAGGTCAGCCTCCAGATTAGAGTTCCCATGTATTAAAAAAACTATGACTACATAGAAACTGAATACAATTTTGGGAAAGTCAGTCGGCACATTGTAATCGGAGGAAAATGAAGAAGAAATAAAAATAATAGATATAAAAAAGTAATAATAATAATAAATGGTTTTCATGTACGATAATGTCTCTCATCCCCCCCCCAAATTTTCCGCGTTCCAAAGTCATGAGTCCCCCCAATATTTTCTTTTCAATGTTAAGGTGAACATACGCGCACGCGCGCGCGCTCCAATACACACACACACACACACACACACACACACACACACAACACACACACTACAACACACACAAACCAAACAACACAGGGTAATTATATGAGAGATAGATGTGGGATTGAAGGTTCAAATATTTTTTGATGACCTTTGTGACCGATGCGGAAGCAAATGCAATTCAATATTCCTCTGCTGTTACTGTTATATACTACAGACTAAAAGTTGTCATTATTTTTAGTTTCCCCTATAGCTTTGAAAGTAAGGCAAACGTTTATTATTTGTGGGTATCATGTTTAAATTTAGTTTGGAAACCTACGATTATAATATTTTCGATTTACTTTAATTAAAATTAATAAATTATTAATTTTTTTTTTTTTTAAGTTTCTTCGCATTACAATGTACGCTGAATTCAATAAATATATTAGGTTTTTTAATGTTTAGATAATAGTGTTTTTTTTAAAGATACAGGGGGCACCTAATCTTGAGACTGGCCATATATATATATATATATATATATATATATATATATATATATATATAATATATATATATATATAATATATATATATTATATATATATATATATATATATATATAATCCAGGTATAGCGTCGGGCGGGGTGATGTTGGCCACTTTAGGTATAACTTCGTCTCCCACTTTTCCCCTAATACACTTTTTGGGATTTTTTTTTTCTGAAAATCAAGGCCCTATAGTAGGTTATACGTATCCACAAAAAAAATAATGTATTCTAATAATCATAGTTTTATTAAAGTTTAATAAAGCTTCATTTAGACTCAATTTGAAGGGGTGAAATCGGACCACCATTGTGGGGTGAATTGGGCCATCTTTTTAAAATTCCTCTTTTATAATAAAATTCAATTTTTATATTTTAATTTTTATTCTTAAATATAAAATTAATTCAATTTTTTTAAAATTAATTAATTTTAATTAAAATTTCAATTTAATGATAAATCAAATAAGAATAAAAATATGTATGCCCAATTCACCCAATTCGTGGGACAAATTTTGACGCTTTTTTGATTCAACTCATTTTTCATATAAATTTTCATTTTTTAATTTTATAATTTTTTATTTTTAAATGTAAGTGTTTAATTATTATTTAAATTAGCTATACGGTATAAAGATGTCAAATAATAAAAGGCTACATTAAATAAAGAATAACAATGGGGCCCAATTCAACCCCATCAATCAAATTTTTATGTGGGGGGGGGATGAATCGGGGCAAGTTAGGCCCAGCGATTTAATCACTATGCACTGTTTGGATAAAAAATTTACTTTGCGCCAGTTTAAAGCTAACATACTCAACTGTATGACACTGAAAAAAAACATTATAATTAATCTGTCCATAACTTTTCTATTAAACATAGTTAAAAAACCTCGCATTTTCAGATGTGAAATTCTATTTTAAGGACATTTTATATACCCTACTTTATTATATTTTTTAAAAAGATAAAAACTCTCTATGAAATTAAAGATAATCTAAATAAAAATTGTAGTACTACCACGATGAGAAAATTTTTTTTTTTTTTTATTTAGTTCCACCATAAGAAATTTATATACGATATCCGGCCGGATATCCGGAATCCGGCTATCCGGCTAAATACACTATCCGATATCCGGCCGGATATCCGTTTAACTTCCAGCCGGGTATCCGGCTACCCGGCTAATTCACTATCCGGCCCCATCCCTAATATATGATATATATATATATATAATATAATATATATATATATATAGTTATATTATATTATACTATATATATCAGGGATGGGGGAGTCGGGAGGTCGAGCTTTTTTTTTCAAGGGGTAAAGGGAGTCGAGTCGATGATCCCAAAAAAGTCGGGAGTTCGGAGTCGGGAAAGTGAATTATAAAATAAACGACTCCTTTCGAACTCCCAAACAATTTTGTATAACTTTTCACACAAAAATTTGGAAAAAATATTGAATTTTTATTAAAAAAGACGTACATTTTTTTTTATTTGACATTTGTTTGTAGCCAATTATTATTATTGGTTTATTTTAGTTTTCACTATATTAAAAAGAAAAACAAAAAGAACCTTTTCCCAGCGATATTTTAACATTTTTAATGGTATTTTTTCTTCTTGAGTCCGAATACGCTAATTATTTTTCTTGAGAAACAAGTAGTTCATTCCCTACCGCCCAAATAAACATTTGGCTATAATGATGCAGACAGATATTCGACCTTTAATATTTATTTATATATATATATATATTATATAGTATATATATATATAATATATAAAAAATAATATATATATATATTATATATAATATATATAAATATATTAATATATATATTATATATAATATAATAGTTATATATTAGTTGATCACGAACCCCATGGTTGTATCGGTCGATTTTTGAAGTATCTGTATCGGCAATTTTGTGAGTAGTAGTATCGGTATCGGTAAAATTTGCCGATACCACACATTTTGCGTCTATAAAATTGGATTTCGATATGATATATATAATATATTATATATATATATATATATATATTTATATATATTATATATATCATATATATATATATATATATAATAATATATATATATATAAATATCACTATTCCATGTCCCGCATTGCTTGCAAGGTGGTGTTGGTAGTTAAAAGGTTTTGAGCTTATCAATACACCATTCAGAAAAAGCCAAGATTTTGTTAGAGGAAGTTTTTCAGCCTTGCTGAATCAGGCGAAGAGAATTTAAAAACCAATTCTAGAAATAATTTGAATTTAAAATTTTGCTTCTCTTTTTAATTTTGCAAATGTATAAATTGTATATATAGACATTATTAATAATATATATATATAAATATAATGCATATATAATAATATATATATATATAATAAGATATTATTATATAATATATATATATAATATATAATATATAGTATTTTCTAATTATATCTATATCTAAATATACTGCATATATGTCATGATGACTTAAATGAGTCATTTTCTAATTTCACTCCGAATCTCTGCTGTGCTTATATAATCTGATGCCTTTTTTTTTACAGGGCGCCGAACGGAAACACATTCTATCTTTTACAATCTTTATTTCAACCCACAGGTCGGTTGCCTAAAATAACAAATTGATGTAATCTAATATTAAGAACATACAAAAAAGGAAAAAAAAATTTTTAAAAAAAAAAAAAACCCAAATTTTTTTCTTAATAGAGGTTTTTTGTGGGTTTGTATTACCTTAAAACAAAATTTTTTAAAAAAAAAATTAACCAAGACTTTAAGTAAGATAAAGAGCCATCTATTCATAGTAGAAATGGGACATTGAGTGCTACAGTTTATAACCCCTAAAATAAATTAACATAAAACTTTGACAGATACATTGTAATAATTATGTAAGGGTCCAGTATTTGTGTCGAACTCATATTAACAATGAGAGTATTTCCAGAGTACTTTATTAATTTGGAGGATGAGACCACAAGAGAAATTCTTATTTTTTCTGGTGAGCGGTTTGTATCATAAAACTTTAATCAACATTTTCGATCTCTATTCTAAATTTCACATTGAAGTGAAGTTTTCTTATCTCAATCGAACAATATGATGCATCTAAAATAAATTTTCCACAGAAAACTTTAATAGTTAACTATCAGGTGAGTTTCAATTCCAAAGCATTTAACTTATAACACAAAATTCAAGATAATTTTTTTTTTATAAAATTTTGCATTTCTTAGACAAATAAAAATGAAAGACTATATACTAAAATAATTAATTTAGACAGTATAGTAAACAAAAATGTGATATTTAATATACAGACCAGCAAATGTCTTGAACATTATGATTAAGTTCAATATTTGGTTTAGATGTTTCCCAAAAATAATTTCATTTTTCAGTTGTTAACATAAAAAAAGTTGTGGGTTATAGAAAATTAGAAACAATGCGAGCACAAACACTTAGAGAACTCGAACAAGTGTTGTCTATAGTTTAATTTACCTTTGGGGTATGAGGTAGTAATTTTGGACCTAAAATTCTAGTATAATTTATAAAGAATTTAGATGTCACATATTCGAAAAAATAAAGTTCTGAAATAAGAGCTCTTTATATCTCCCACACACTGTCCATAAGTACTCACTGATATGAAAATTGGAAAGATTCTGGAAAATGACTAGTCATCATTGAAAAACACCAAATACAACATTATTTAGAGGGCAAATAAAACTATCCAGTTTTGGTAGTTATATTAAAGGGAGTTCAAAATCAGAGGCATATGAAAAAAAGAAAATATATTTTTCCCGGAGTTTTCAGTGTCTATGTTCATTTTTAGGGGGGAGGGAATATGGCGGCTCAAAGCCCGAGCCAAAAATTGAAGCTTTATCACAATACTAGATAAATGAAGAAATATTACTGAATATATTTTTGCTTCAGTAGGAACTTGACCATGTTTGAATGTTTGCTGCCTCGCACTGCATCCTCTCAAGGTCGTCCTTGAACGAGGTAGAGGTTGGGTTATAGGTCCGAAGTGTAGGTCGTTCCTAACTCCTTCTGCATGCATTCAGTCATAGTATTAGTCCCATAAATCTCGAGTGTGAGTAAAATTTAATAATAAAAATTACAATATACATTAAAAATATTACGACCATATCACACACCGACTTCTTTTTCGCTCACATACCTCTTTTGGTCTTTAAAATCTATCGAAGGATTCTTGATATGGTTTGTCATACAATAAAGAGTGTCTGTTGATCAGGTATAAATAATAGTGATCTTCAAAGTTATAACTTGAGCAGAATATGATGATTTCCATTGGAGATCTAGTGAGTGAGAGAACTACTCTTTGGTTGTCTCTTAAGCTTTCTGCTCATCCTGTCTCTCACTTTCCGAGATAGATATTCATCACTTTTCTAAAATACTATTTATATATATAATTAAATAATAATTATAAATAAATTATAGTTTTATACACCTATAAGATATAGAGTAACTTTTATACTTATAGTGGTAAAATTATCTGATGATAATTAAAATATAATTAATAATTATAAATAATAAAAATATAGGTTTTAAATAAACATAGACATTTTACCAATCATCTCATCTTTATTCGATATGATAAAAATATAATTATATATAATAATATTATAATAATATAATTAATAAAAAATATAGTTTATACAGACTGTCCTAATAAACTGATACTTAATATATCTTTTCTTCCTCTGATGAAGATAAATATATATAAATATAATAATATTTAAATTATAATATATAATTATATATCTATATACAGCAGTCTTTATTTTTATTTTATTTATTTTTTTCAATTTGCCCTATGACGCTACGGATTTCAGATTAATAATATATTAAAATATAGTAAACTATATATATATATAAAAAAAAAAAAAACACTAATATAAAATAGAGGAAATAAGTTTGCGTATGGACAAAAAAAGCCTATAAAGGAAAAACTCTTTAATTTACCGGAAAGAATTATAGTAATTTATTGTTCAATACAATATATCATTAAATTAACTAGTTTAAGAAAATAAAGATAAGAATTATTTGAATAATCACCTAAACAGTTAGATAGAATAAAGTACAGATGTACTCTATTAAGGGTGGTATATATGTAATATATAATAGCGATACTCCGAGGAGAAAGAGGTGGGAAAAATTTTCCACAACCATCTTGGTGCGTGTTGTTAACTAGGGGTGCAAAACTATAAAGAGCTATAGTTGTGAGGTGTGAATTGGGGAGTTGCTGTTGTTCTCAAGTCGTCAAGCGCATAAAGAATAACATAGTAAAATATGTTTCATAAAATACATAGCTTGATTCACCTATCTCTTGAACCAAGTTCTGTAACCTAATTCTTCGTGGGTATCTTGGGAAACACAAAGGACCCCTTCTGAGTGTATAAATTAGAACCCATGCAACTCTTGTGATATTTTACAATACGGTATATGGGCATCCTCATCGTATTTTACTCTATTTCAACTATGTCTCTATATTTAGTTAATAATTAACTTTTTTCGAAAAATGAAATAGTGTCAAAGAATATTGTATGTATTTACAAAAAAAATTATATTCTAATATGTCACTTTTTTACAAATTTATCTCATAAAGTTTCACATTCCCTGGAAAACCAAGGGAAAAAAGAAAAAAATTTTTTAAACCGTGGTTTACTTACCAGAACAGAAATTTTCTGATCTAAAAAAACAAAAAAAAAAAAGTAGGGTCTTGCGTATGTTGTTTATAGTCCTTAGTTTCATCTTTTTTAAAAGTATTTTTTCTAAACCTTTGCCATCAAGCATTTTTTACTGCTACTTTAAATTTCATGATGCTTTACACACCGCACTGATTTGTTCGACTCCTGTTGCCATTCGTTTAATTAATTAAGGCATTATATGCAACAAGCATAACTGATGCAGGTATGCTGCCGTGCCACCTTTTTTTTTTAAAATTTTTCCGTAGAATGGATTTCCGTATTCTTCCAGATTTTTTAGTGGTTTTTTATTTTTTTTTTCCCTGAGAAACTTCCTGAGAAAAACTTTGCTGCTCGCGATTTGTCTGCATCAAAACTAACCAGTTGGAAGCTCTATCGCCTCCTTTAGGCTTCTATACTTGGCTTAGCAAGGCGGGCCAAAAAAATATATTATATTTCCAAAACAGATGCGAGATGTTTTCTTGTGAGAAAATATGGTTAAAAGCCTCTTGTAATATGTTTGATGAATATTAATAGCTAATCTTATAGCATAAATATAATTATTTCTTTGTGTAGTAAACACTTATATAATTTTAGTACAGTTATAATTTTACAAATGAATATATTGTATTCAAGGTAATGTAAAATTATGAAATAAGAATATATATATAGTAAATGAATAATATACCCAGTGTAAGTACAAAAACTTAATATATAAACGTACTATCAGCCCTTCATTTCCTTTGCTTAAGAACTCATAGGCCGAACAAGATATTTATGGATAAATAGTGATAAAAAAAGAAAACATCTTTTTTTGAGAAAAGGCTATGTTACGCTTAAGTGTGTCTCCTGCTCTAATGGTAAAACAAAAATATGTAAGATATAAGAAAAATTTCAAGTAGGTTACTAAACTAAATAAAGGAAAATTTTGGGAAAGGAATCATAAGAATGTTTGGGGGTTAAATATAGGGGGGTTTTATAAGAAGTGGTATCTTCTAATTTTTAAATATTTTATTTTTATCAAAAAATAAAAAAATAAACTATGGAAATTTTTATGATGTGATATATATAGCACAGTCCTGTTTGGTGCATATTCTCTTACAAACAATATTCACCTTAATAACACTGAACCTAGCTATTCGAATTATTTTCAGATGATCCATTAGATTTTCTTCGAAATCAGCCACAATTTAATCATATGAGATCCCTCACATGTTGCCAGAATCATATGAGACAGAGTGATTAGGTAGTTTAGTCCATATTTTTAAATTTTAAGCTGCTTTCATTATGTGGTAGTTTTCTAGATTATGCTTATGCTGCTTATTATTATCGTGTACACGAGATATGAGCAATTCTCACTGGGTAAACCCATTGGAAATTATGATGTTGTTGAAGTGTAAAGGTATTTTTAGGAAGTCTATTGGAAATTATTGAGAGGATTACTGTTACAAAGATTTGGGAGTTTTTTTTTTTTCAGATAGTTACTGTTGAAGTGTGTTTTTCTACATAGGTTTTGTATTAAACATCTTTTAGATTCTTGAACAAGTAATGATACACATTATTTTGTTCCTAAAATTTAAATAAAAATCCAGTATTTTTTTTTTCTAACGTTTTTTTTTTAATATATATATAAATATTTTTACATATACAATTTTAAATTTATTCAGTGAAATTTCACTTCAATTCGGCAATACTTGGTAATTTTATGTTAGTATTTAAGGGTAATAGTTGCACGCGATAGAAATAGGGTAAGCTGGGGGAAACCAAGTTTAACTAAATTCAGTGCTTGTATGGAGTACAGAATAAATCTTGCTTCTACTTAGTCAAAGAATGGAAAATAGCTCTCTTAAGATATATATTGAAGTAATGAAGGTGAGATTATTGATTAGAGTGTTCCTCTCAGGATTTTACGATTGCAAAAGAGTTTGTTTCATCGTTAATGTGATAGCTTGAAAGAGATCATTATCTTTAAATTTAGAGGTCGAATCCACAATTATTAGTGAGGTACAGATAGATTCCAATAATTTTCAACTTATAATTGAAGTGAACACGCTAATTTATAAATATTTAAGGGCAAAAGGAACTCACATTAAATGACTGATATGTCCTGATCTGTTACAAGTTATTCAACAAAATCAAGAAAAGGTGTGAATCTGAATATGGTGGCCTCCATGTTGAAAAGCTAGGAAGCTTGCCTGCAGTCTGCAAGAAGAGTGTGATCAAGCGTGTGATATTATGTGAAAGTGTGAATTGATGTGTTAATTTGGATTCTTCTCTCAGATACCTAAGCGGTGGTAATTTTCACTTGCATTTCGTTATAGAAGATTTCAAAGAGGAGAATGAGAATCTATGGAGAACAAATCACAAAAGATTAACCATAATATTAATATTGAGTACCCTGTTAATAGAGGCATATGACTATTTGATTGAGAGACACTATTCTTAGCTCGCTTACTCAGTAGAGGGTAAGGATGACTTTATATATTTATTATTTTTTTGTGTGATTGTTACTCAATGTGTGAAAATTTCACAACAACTTTAAGAGTGTTACCTCACGCGTCTAACTCCTGAGATAATGTGAGAATAGTACTTTTTATTATTATAAATTGTTTCCAAGGAATGTGTTGTGTTTAGGGGTGTGTAGAAAAGTAGGCTGACAGATTCACCCAGGTACATTGGATGAATGGACCATCATTAGATCTGTATGTACAGCCATGCAGAGGTTTCGAACACAGGAAGCAAAATGTATATTGTCGTTTGAGTGTAATTGCAAACTATAAAATCTCTAGACATTACGACTTGAGCATGTAAGGGTCTTAACAAACTTATAATCTATATGTTTTAATTAAGATGAATTAAAAAAGGATAAAGATAAGGGGGAAAAAAGGGGTAAGATTATATGATTCAAGAGTATAAAGAATTAAAATATAGTGATTGTGAAATGACATTGTAGAAGGATTGAAGTTTTGGGAAGGTTATGAAGTATAATTTGAAGTTTATCATCAAGTCAGTAAGTTTTACTTTTACTTTTTTTATTACTTGCGGAGAAGGGTTTAATAGTATTAGGTTATGGTAATAATAAATTAGTAGGGGATGTAGAATATAATTCTTGGATATAAATTAAATATAAACTAAGGAAAAAAGTTAATAAGAAATTGGTGTTAAGATAGTTTCATATGGAGTTGAGAGGATATATTATGGTTGGTTTAGATGTATGAGGAGTTTTTGCTCTGAGAGGCTTTGATTTTGAATATAAGGTTCAAGTAATGATGTCATACATGAATATCATATAATACAAATTTAGAGAGTAGTTAGTTAATAATGTTTTATTCGTAGCGTATTTATCCCTCAGATGTTCTTGAAATACATATATGTCCCTATGATTAAGATTTAATAATATTTTTAATATTATGCTATGATGAATGGTTCCTTTTTTCACTAAGTGAGTTTAATGATATAAGGTTAAATAATAGTTTTAAATAACTTTAAGTGAATAAGCTCTTTAATTTGATAAGCTCTACTATTTCATTATCTTTCAGTATTAAAACGTACTTTTGAGTATTGTAATCTTTGTCTAAAACTCATAAATCTTGGTTTATCATTGACTGTTATCATAGATTTAAAAATATTTATTTAAAAAATTAATATCAGCGAATTAATTTTTTGTAATGATATCGAAACTATTAATATTATCTATATTCCTTGTTTTTGAGACTTTGGTTTAATTAATCATTAATTAATAGGGTAGCTATAGGATTATCCTAAATTTAGGTATTGCATATAAGCTGACTTAGACCCTAATAATACTACTCAGTGTGTCACATTAATGAAGAGAGCAGATCTTTAATTTATTTTATATGGGATTGGAATTATTGAGCGCGCAATCATATACAGACGTGAAGATTTCTTATATGTTAATTTGATGTGTTCCTAGAGCCGTGTGTCTTGCCGTTGAAGGCTTGTAATTGGGAAGTATATTTACATGAGATAAAGAACCAGGGATCTTTTGACAATAAAAGACTGTGATGAACACAAGTAATAATATCATTTTGTGATATATTCCACTGTCAATAGACACTGTACGTTCGTATATGATCATCCCACCTGAATTTTATTAATACATTATATTCTTTCTGGGAGGTAATTCACTTGTGCGATTCCTCATATTGGTAAAATTCATATTCTTCTTAATAATTATAATATTAAACCGGTTTTTGGCAAATTTATCTGAATTGTAAAGAAAATACTGATTGTTAATATTGAATTTTTTTTTATTTTATTGTCATTCGTATTTATTAATTATTGTATTTGTTGTTATAAAATATACTAATAATATATATATTTATTTCCTTTAGTAGGACCTCTATCAACTACATTACATTTCTTGTTGATTCACTTTCCCTTCAGCAGGAAGTGAAATGAATTATTGTAATTCTGTGACACTAATTCGTTATTATGCTTATAATATCTACTTAGGTGCTACTTCATTTATATAAATTTGTTTTTCACTTTTTCCATGAGAGCGATAAGGAAGTCGATAACAAATTATAATTTAATGAAAAAAGTACCAATTTACATAAGAAAATTTTTTATAACTAAGAATGTAGAGCAAGAAGTAATACTTGGGTAAAAATTTATGAGAGGCTTGGTTTTGGTGTGAAGGTTATTGCTGAGCCTATCCGAGAGGAGTCAGGAAACTATGGAAAATAAATTAAACTTATAAGTATCTTATTACTTGAAAAAAATGTGTTTAACTTTGTCTATTATTATGCATAATTTAAAATGTCCAATTTTCAATTTTGTTTTTTATATTTTATTACGTTGGTGGAATTTAAATAATTGTGGGCTTGAAGAAATAAAACTCCCCTTGGAGGATTAGCACCAAGGTATCTGGAACTAGACGGAACAGGCTCGACACCTTCATCGGGAGGCCAGCGTGGAGCCTCAGGGCAAAATACAATTCTAGTTTCTCCTCTAAGATAGAGATGCAATGCCGTGAAAGGGTAAATACTTTTGTAATCCATCTTTGAGATATTTGAGTAAATTTTATTTCTAGAGAGGTGAATATACAATGTAAAAGTATTTGTAATCTACTATGCATCTTATAAAATAGATTTCTTTAGTTATTCTAAAAGTAGGTTTCTTTGTTGTCTGTCTCCTATAGAGTAGAGATGCTCATTGAGAGGTCAATTGTTTTTGTCTAGTGTTTGGTCTGATTTGATCGCTGGAAAATATGGTACTTATATATATTCTCATAGTGTGAGAGTGTATTGGTAAGTAAAATTGGTTGTGGACAAAAGGTGTGATCTCTAGGATCTGCCAATTTAAAAAAAATCTCTCAATCGTATAGTGGTGGAGAAGGGTGGAGATAGATGTATTTCATATCTGGTGGGGCTTGAAGAAACACGTAAAAAACTTGGGGCAATACCGAAGTTTGTGTCTCGCAGAGATATCTTATGCAGGGAATACAATCTATAATGATAGGTGTAGGTTGCATAAATGGTTCTATATGTGGGTATAAGATATTGTGTGTATGGTAACTATGCAATGGATGTGTTGATTGTGGGATTGGAATCAAGAGTGTGTGGTTCCCTAATGATGCTCAAACTTAATATACGAACGATGATATTTTGGTGGTGATGGGTATCTAGGTGAGGTGGTGATGGGATGTAAAGGTTGACTTTGAGCTAGCTTTTGGAATAAGTCTGTGAGTGAATATATATTCTTGTAGAAGGAGGACACTTAAGTTTAAGACGTGTTAGGGGAGGAGGGTATAGTTGGGATGGTGGATTGAGAATGCAGTCAAACAAGAGATTAATGTCTGTAGGGGGGTGATGTGTGTATGGTTGGGCAACCCTCTGTGAAAATATTGAGTGTGGCACGTTTTCTTCTATTATTCATATAGGTAGGACGAGTGGTACCTAATAACAAAGAAGTTTAGAAGATTATTCCTGGTGGGATAAAGGGGCTTGTGGAGAGCCTAGGTGGGATCGTTAGTATTTACCACAAGAATGTGGGGTATGTAAGGTGTTTTCGAATGAATTGAGATTTGAGGACTATCTTATATTTGAGAGAAAGTTGAAAGTGACGGAACGCTCTGAGACGGAAGTGGTCCATGTATAGCATCTTTAGCTCTACCAAACTATACGGGGTGAACAATCCAAGAAAGAGGAGGGTAGAGAATGAGTTGATACTTGTTGTTAAGAGGAGATAAAGGATTGAATTATATGGCTAAATGTGTGGTGATGTGATGTAAAAAGTTTCTCTAAGAGAGGTTAAGTGAGGAGGGTCCCGTGAATTCTCAGATGTTGTTAGCTCCAAATCGTGTTCGTTGGTAAAAAAGTGAGGAGGTGGGTTGTACCTAGAGAAGACTTCAGAAATTAGGGATACAGAAACAGTTGCATATTATGTTGGTCATTCTCAAAATCATATTCCGTGGAGTGAGAGGAACTGAATGAAAGAACAAGGGCATGGGCTGTTTAACTTGGTGTAGAAGATGCTACTTGAGTTCTAAGATGTAGGATGATCTGTATTAGGAGTGGAGCCAAAGAAGGTGGAAAGTTGATAAATTTTCTCTCATAAATAATAAGATGGTGTAGGGGAATTAAGTCTTTGCGCGAGTGGATGTGTGGGGAAGGAGGAGGAGGGTTTTTTATCTTCGAAAAGAAACACGAGTGATTTTGCTGGGGGGAAGGGGGAGGGGGGGGCTTTTGAATTTGTTGAACTATAATTAGGAGGGTTATTAGATTGGTACATAGAATCACTTTTTGGGTTTGGTAGTAGAATTGGAATGTTATTAAACTCTATTTGGTGATTTTTTTTATGTTGTCCTTATGCACAATAAAAGTTTTAGAATTTTTAAACATTGCAAAAGTAACTTATTGAAATGTCTACCTGTTGACAAGAACGGGGCCGGTCCACCTTCGAAAACAATTTTCGGCGGACTTGCCCTGGGTCCTCTTGACGTCAATTACAAAAGCACATTAATCGCCAACCCAATCGGAGTTGAGGGTTGCTTCTATGTTGTTTAAATTCATTTTGTTGTATTTCATGCTGAAGGATGGTTTGGCCGACGCCTGGTCTGATGAGAATTAGCGCCTTCGCCAAGGTTTGAATGTAACCTGTGAATAGTTTTTGAGGTTTCAGAACCTTAGTACCATAAGGAGAGATGGAATTAGGAAGTTCCATGGAAGGCGTTTGTTGGTAACGTGTAAATAAAAGAAATTGGGGTGCAAACCGATAGAAAAGTTTAAAAAAAGTGGAATTTTATTTGGCAATTTGGAGTGAAGAGGAATTAATGTTAACCCCAATCTGGTGGTGTTCGATATCGTTTTGACATACGCTGTCTCAATTTGATTTGCATCTTCAACATTTCCTCTCTCAGAGAGACCCTTTGCTTCTGTCTTCGAACCGATGACGATGACTGCTTTTACAACCCCACGCTTGCAAATCTCTTGAAGAAGGTAGAAGTTAGTTCTGGGGCCCTGTCCGAACAAACTAAGACTTCAGGCGTAACTTGGCGACCATTATAACTGTCGTTTCTAGCAATGCTGTGCTATTCTTTAGAGCTGGTGGTGAATGAGAGGGGAGAGTTCACGATATCTTGGAGGCTGGTTCCTCATCACCATATATACTTTGGCCTTAGTCTCCTTGCAGGTAGGTAGAGGGCCCAACACATCGAGATGAAGTCTCGAGAATGGCTCTAGCGGGAGAGGGTAACTCTTTATTTCAGCCATCTTTGGCTTGTTACCTTTAACTCTCTGGCATGAGACGCAAGTTGTGCAATATTCTTTCACCAGAGTATAGAGTTTAGGAAATATGTACTTTTCCCTGATTCTATACACTGTTCTCTCAATACCACAATGTCCAGATGGGAGAGAGTCATGGTTAAACTCAATGATAGAATAGATCATTGAGTCAGGTACCTGGAGTAAGAATGTGCCATCTTGTGTTGCATAATGTAAAATATCGTCAATGAGGACGTGCGGAAAAGTGTCAGCCGTAATGTCCTGGTGCTGAAGAGGTTTATTGTGAGAGAGCAGAGGCTTGGGAAAATCATAAAGATCTTTCAGTCTATCGCAGGCCTTTTGTTCTCTCACAAAGTTTTCTTTTGTTAGATGAAAGCTTGTTTTTGGGAGAATTGTGTTTTGAGTGAGCGTGTACGTTAGAGGAGGGGGATTTCGGCTTAAGTAATCAGGAACAACATTCAGTTTTCCCCTTGTTTTATAAATTATGTAGATTTGAATAAATGTGTATATAAATATTTCCAACCGCTCAGACGTCTCCCAGAGAGTTGTTGTGTCTGATGAAGATGAATCAAAGGTTGTTTATCGGTAATATATCCACCATTTAAAACCATGGTGTTAGGAATTTTTGCAGCAGTGCAAACAACAATCGCCAGAGCTGTCCAACTTCCAGAAAAGGTTTATGATAATTTGTTTCTGCTTTAAGAAAAAAAGGGATCTTGGATAAAGGAGAGGGGGTTTCGCTCCTTATTGTTTTCATTCTAATGGAATAAAACAGCTCCCAAAGACTAATGTTTGACCCCGCGTCAGTGTTAATCATTGAAATTGGCTTGTTGTAGTCAGGGTAACACAACTGGGTTTCAAATAATTGTTCTTAAGTATCTCGCAACGCTTGTCCAGGCTTGTTTCGTGACCCATCATAGGAGAAGGTTGTTCTGTGGTTTAAGCTGCGTCTTTTGATGAGTTGGTGTATATTGGTTTAATATTTGGGGAGTACCCTCCAGTAGGTGAGAAAATAAATTTAGAAAAACCAAGTACTGCGTGTTCCGAGACGGTTCGTTGGCCGGCTTGAATAAGCTGTAAGAGTTTAAGTTTTTATGGATCTGGGCTTATCCCTTTGGAGATTTTAAGAAACCGAGAAAAGTAAGTGAGGTTCTTAAAAAAATTAATCTTTAAATAAATTTACAGCTCGAAAGCTTCATTTTTAGGCTCACGTGTTTTTTCCCGAAAATTGCATCAAAGACCTCTTTATGTTTTTCACGATGGTTTCTAGAGAAGTTCCCATGATAAAAACGATCGTCCGAGGGGAAAACTCTGCGGCGTCGCTAAAGAGATGATTACAACATAATCCAATTACGCTTTGCAAGACACTAGGTCATAATTGCCTAATTCCAAAATTCAACACGGGTTGGGCAATAACGCCTCTAGTATTTCTACCAAATGCAAAGGAAGCGTTATTCTTTCAGAATTTCATCGCCGTGTAAGCCGTTTAAAAGTCAAGAGAGCGTAAAGAAATGGAGCTGTTTCCCAAAGAGCTTAAAATATCAATTTATGCAAGGCCAAAAGGGAATCTGGTCAAAAATTATGCGAATTTAAAGAGGTCTATAGTCGGCCCACTCTTGCCGTCCGCTTTCTTCTGGATGATTAGGATGAGGTGGTGCCGCGTGGTTCGCATGAAATGGGTCCTAAATGTACCTTTGCAAGAGAATCTTGCACCATTCCTCTAAGTTTGAGTACGGTGGGCATGTCCTGGACTGGGGCCTGTACAGTACCGTTTGGAGCGTATCTTTGAGGGATCCACTTTGAAATTTCAATTAAGGGACTCAGATAGGCCCCACCTCATCAATCCTCTAAGCGATGATGTCTTTAATGACATGAGCAGTCAGACAAGTTTCTAATTGATCGTTCTGTAAGCGCTGCATCACTCAAATCCTCTCATTTTAAAAAAAAGACTACTTGAACGATTTCTTTATATAGAAGTTTTTCGCATGCGCTGCATGAAAGGCGCTCTGAGAATGAGCGCTAAATTTATACATGTGAGTTTCAAAGGGGGTAACATGGTAAAAAGAGGATCTGTTGTCAAAAAGGAGTTTGGTTGTTCGCAAAGTGTGATGTGCGGGGCGCCGGACATTATTTATAATATCAAAGGACCCTGGCCCGTGTGTAAACAGCAGAGCTCATAACACACCGATAAATATAACAATTCATGGAGGAATGACTTTTCCCGGAAGCCAAGATGAGGGCGGTCAGGAGGGGGGGGTAAGGCCTAAAGAAAGAGCCATTACAAGACGGTGTGGGTCTTTGGAATAAAGGATTCAAGAAGTGACATTTTTCAATTATGCCTAATTTGTAATGGTATCGTGTGTCTTATCAATAATATCATTTGCAAAGGTTGATTCATTTTGATATAGAGGCAAGGAAGTTTGTGATTTACCTGAGGTTTAGGAGGGCTTTGACGTTGTGGGTATATATATAGGAATGAGAGGCATAGAGATGTAAGTCGTGTCAGACATAACAGAGATAGTGTTTTTGTGAACTTCAAAATCTAACTGTGGTTTATAAGACAATGTGATTGCTTAAAGAAAATCGGCTGTGAAACAGACAAAGAAGGTCGTCAAGGACATGTAATTTCAGTGAAACCAAATGTGTAATGAATGTGGATTGCAAAATTGTGGGTACCAATTTGGGTTTGAAGTGTTTTTTCAGTATGCCACGTTTCAAATCTGCTCACCAGGTATCTTCTTACGTCTTCCAAGACTCTGTCCGGTCACCTAATTCTGAAGAATAGGAAACTTATGAGTGAATGATGATCCGCAGACTCCGGGTCATCGTCTATTGGGTGAGGTAGGTGGAGTCAAAGATTATCAGTACTTAGAAAAATAAGCGCGGGTCTATGATGATGATATGTTGCCTTTTTCTCTTTTATTTCTTTATAAACTCGTGACAATCATAAATAATAAAGTTCATCTTCGTTGGGATAGTGCTTTGAGAATTACTGTGTTTAGTGCTTGTAGTTGAAAAAGAAGATGATTTGGTTTGAGATAAAGTGATATTAGAGTTTATTTCAGGTGTGGTTTGAGTGTAAGGATTTGAAAAATCAGGTGTTGAGAAAGAGGGTTGGTGATGAGATTTAAAATTTTTGTTCTGTGGGGGTGTGTGGATCGATTCCTTTTCCTCTAAATGTGAATAATAATTGGTGTTTGTGAGTTTGTTGAAAAGGAACTGGCGCTAGTGAAGAAGAGGAAAAGTCCTACTTAGGAGAGAGAGAGGAGACTCATATTTTGATGTTAGAAAGTGAAAAATTCAACTTTGAAGAGGTAACAAATGAGGGTGAGCTCCTACAATATTTATCAATATTGGTCCTGAAGGTAAACTATCCTTGCCACAAGAAACATGAGTGTCGAGAATCTAAATAAAGATCTGTATAAACAATGCTCACTAATTTAAAAATGGTAATCTGAGGAGTCAATTTTTTTGAGTGAGAGGGGGAGGGGAAAATAAGGGATAAGGGGAGTTGGAGTGCACTGGTGATGCACTGAGAGACGATTCCGGTCTGGAATATTTTGGGCGTCTTAGAAGTAAAGAAAATCTATATTAGAAATTAATGGTGGGGAGAGATCATAGTTTTTCATCAACCCAGCGAAAGAATTTGTGGAATCTTTAAATTGGAATGGATACATAATAACAGAACTAGAGGAAGTGTTTTGAAAACTATGCTGAAAATGTTGAATTTAGGCCCAATTTGTAATTTAAATTTAACATTGATTCCCTATCTAAAAGTAAATTTGGAGTAATATTATCTATTCTAGGGTGTGCTATGCTAGATATATTACTTTTGTCATGTGCCCTACTTAGTATTCTTTTCCGTCTGTAGGGGTTGAAAGAGCGCTTTCGGACCTTTATTTCACCATCCAAACTGTTTATTGATGTCCCATAACCAATATCCTGCCTAAGAGTGCTATGTGAGATGCCTACAGCATCGCTGTTCTTAACCTTCGCATCCTCTGTGCATATTTTATCACATTTTTCCATCTCTCTATTTCCTTCCCGATGCTTCAATCTGCTTTGAAGCAAGAAGAATCAATATCACTCATACACTTTCATATACTTATCCTCATTTCCCTTCACAGAGGAAGAGTGTTTCTTAACAGGAATCATCCAGACTTATGTTCATATATTACTACCCATACTACTACTTTCACTGTCGCATTGCCGGTTGTATGCTTGGAAGGGTTCCTATCCTCCACATTCCTATGTATTAACTAAAACGGTGATAGGGTTACCCCTAGTGAGGTGTGAGTGTAGTGGATTTTTCATTTTCGTCATGTTCTACTGTAGCCTGTAGCCTTTTCTGTTTCTATAGGTATTATTGAATAGCATTAATTTGTATTATTAGTATTAGAAAGGAGGTATATAAGTGCTATAGAATTTGAATTACTAGTATTAGAAAAGGTTAATTGTTCAAAATAGAATATATTAAGAAACATTATAAAAGTTACTTCCATCTTTTGGCAATGGACCAAAAGTAGGATTAAAAACCTGAACCTTAGTTAAGTGATAGACAACTTGAAATCAGAGACTTGTGATGTTGATCCTTTTTGATTAATAAAATTCTTGCTTGGATGTAAATAAAATCTTCATTCAATATCAATTTATTCTTCATAAAATGCTGGGTTAGTACATATTAAATAAGCTTATATTCAAAGAGTTTGTACGTTTATACATTCAACAGACAATTTTTGAAGCTCTACTGACCAAATTTAGGGAAGAACCATCTGCTAATGCTAAAAGTATGTTAATTTTGTTAATAAATACTTTTTGGGCGTTAGGAGTTTTCCTAATTATGTATTTTTAAATTAGTTTATAAATAATTATATTAAATTATTTTTTTAGTTTAATTTAATATAATTTAATGACAATTTATTATACTAAAAAAAATTTCCTCCCTTTTCATATATAATTTATTTTAAATTTTCAAAAAAAAATTTGTAAGATCTTTTATTCCAGTCATCTGTTTTGTGGAGTTCTTTGTCTTCATCTCTCCCAATTTAACTACCAAATAAGAAACAGTGTATATATGGATAGTAGATTTCTATCTAAATATAAATTTGTTACAATTATTCATTTGAACTTTTGTAAAAATATTTTTAGAGTTATTATCAAGTTATTACTTTGAGTTATCACTATATTACTTTTAATATATAATAATCTTTAATTTTTTTTATTATTAGTTTTTAATAATATTTCCATTTTATATTATTATTTACTATTAATAATTAATTTATTTAATATGTCTTTGATATAATATGAGAATAATCATTGACTAACATAGCCACTTATCTCAAACTTGAGTTCATGATCTAGTTATTATTATTATTAATTATTATTGCCATGAGAGAGAAGTATAAGAAAGCGTTATAAAGTGATAACAGGATGAAAAGTATAGTACATTTTTATTATTCTCGTTACATGTACTAGTACGAGATTTCCCTTTTTAACACTGCGCTATTGAAAGTTAGCGTATGGTTGATAGGTAAGCCAGTTAGGTATGTAGTAAAGCCCGATAAATATTAACAGACTTAATATCTTTCTACTCCGGCCCACGCATAGAGAACTGCTATTTCGTGACACTAATAGTATCAAAAACCGTTATATCATATAAGATGGACACTGAGGGTAGGAATCATCAAAAAACACACCCGGCAAGACACTAGTAGTGATGAGAGTATACAATGATCTATCTCTGCAGGTTTATGAGGAGAAGGAGGCATTGTCTCAAGCAATTAGCACTAAGCGCAAATAGACACCTTAGCATAGGAAAAATTAATAATCTCTTTGGTATATACATATAACATTCTGGATTTAAGTGATAGTGACATAATTAAATACAAAAGCTGTCTGTTTTTCACACCGACGATCTTCACAATGGCTTGTACCAAGATTGCTACACACCAATACATAAACAATGATTATGAAAAAATTATATATACTTTTTAATATCTTATTAACAATAATATTATTCTTATGTTTTATTATAATAATGATTATAACGAAATATTCATGATAGCTGATATATGAAAGTCAAACTTATAACATTGTTATAAAATTCATGACTTTATATATTTTATCAAAACAATAGAGTATCAACACTCTTTTGTGCCAAACACTTTAATTATTAATAAAATAAAAAATGTCAAACAATACAATGGTAAAAGAGAACTACATTGACTAGAATGAGATCAGAGGTAGATAAGAAATATAGTCAAACATTTCCGATCTCTCGAGCAGAGTTGTACTGCACTTCCCCTAATTTCAAATTTATGAACCATTTGTGCTATTGTTTCGAAAAATTTTATACTAAAAAAATAAATATTTTAAGAGTTAGAAGACTATCTGAATATTTTTTTCAGTCATGTCGTAATACAGACTTTGAAAGAGAGATCCTGAAGAATGCAAGTGTTCTTAAGATTTGAGTAAAAAAACATTATTACAATATAGGAAGTAACATTGAAATCAACACCAACTAACCACCACTTCAACAAAAAATAAAAAAAGCATGTACTAAAGTTTATGAGGCACATTAATTCCCCCGATTTACGGTATAAGATATTGAATATATTAATAGTAATTATATAGATGATAATTGTAAGATTTAAATATGGATATATGGATATAATATAATAATGATTATATAAATATTATAATGATAAATTATAATCATAATGATCTAAAATAAAAAATATTAATAATGATAATTGAATAATAAAATTATAATAATAAATTATATATAATAGATATAATACTAATTATAATTATAATAATAATAATTAATTAATTTGATACATAAAACTATTTCTATTTCTTATCTATCAATTTATTCGTAAAATAATAATAAAGTTCATAAAGCTGTTTATCAGTTTTTATTTATGAGAGCATATTTAAGTGAATCTAATATATCACGAAATACATAAGAAATTATATGCTCACGAAGTTATATTGACACGAGATCAAGTTTTTTGTCAAAAACAGACCGAAAAAATTTGACAAAAAATGTCTAATAATAACACCATAAATCAGATAAAGAAATTATCCTTATATATCATTAAAGGTTGACTAATTATATCCGTGCTTGACGAATTATAAGCGTAACAGTATATCATTATAAAACGAATAAAAAATAGTATAAACAATAACACAAAGATAAATGATGCGGCTTGAGTATAGTTACTGAGAATAATTGAATGAATATAGATTTTCAATTTAAATAAATCAAACTTTATAAATCGAATATACTTTAAATACCAAAAAGAATAAAATGCCATCACACTAAGAAACGATCAATCATTACCTGTAATAGTAAATAAATAACTCATTTATTTTTTAATATTATCAGATATATATTATAACCAAACGCGTACGTACTACCTAATATCACAAATAACAATATTATATATTGTATTACAAAAATATACAAAGCAGGTCTAATACAAATACAGAGTACATGACCTTTTCTCTCGAAAACATAGGAAAAATTAATTATGATAATAAAATCCTCTGTCAGCATGTGCAGCACAAACCAGGAACGTATCTTTCGCTTACCCAGTCTTCACTGACAATGGTGTGCACCATGCCCTTGTTAATGCCTATCTCCTCTTCGACATTGTTTTTTTGGTTGTTCGCCTAGCCTATATTTTATTACATTCATGATTAAAGTAGATAGAACTAAATAAATTAGCCCCAAGTAAAGTATTAGTGGGCTCGCTACTTCTATTTATCGCAAGCCCATTAATACTTTACTTGGGACTAATTTCTTTATTTCTATCTTTTATAATCATAAAATTTATGGTGTAAGGTCCCGTATACACAAGCCTTTGTTATTTGTTCTGATTGGAAGTTTTTCCATGAAGAATCGCCTCTCATCGTAATTTTCTAAAGCTTTAGCCTTTATCCATCAAACCTTTATGATAAACTTGTTTACTCCTTTCTCGATAACACTTGTCGCCCTAAAACTACTGCATATGATGTTCCTAACTTCCTGTTTATGCTTGGCTTCCCAACATTGGACAGTCTTCCATGATCTTCTTTTAGATGTAGAAACATCTTAAACAAAAACTTTCCCCAATGCAAGTTTCTTATATCTTTTATTAACAACAGCTCAATTGGCAGTTTCTTTAAGATTAAAAAAAGCATCCCCATGAACTTGAGGTCACACATCGTTTACAAATATAAATGGCCGACTGTAACATCGACTATGTAGGTCAAACTTTCTATTAACTAAAGATGCGAGCCACAACACAATGAGCATTTTCCTTTCGAAACTAATCTCCCACATCAAATCAGAGAATTAGCTGTCAGAGATCACTATGACCTCATAGGCACCCTAAATCTCTTCAAAATTATCAAAGCTTGTTGTTATTTTTATTGATAAAAAATAGTGCTAGCAAAAGCTTTTCCTATTTATATAAAAACACAATTACTTTATTATCCCGGCAATGAATAAATGGCATCTTCGTTGCGTCGCACTCTTTTACTGATTTAGAGCAAAAACGACACGATTTCTACTTTTGCTTTCCAAACAATTGGATCCAGCTGCTGGTGATGGAGCCCGTTTCGATGTCGGAATGAACAGCATATACATAACAAATAACAATGGTTTATATTACACCAAAAATTGATCCTGTATTGTGAATGGGAGTTTCGATTTGAAAGAAATAGATTTAAAGCATTTTGATTGTATGAAATATTTTCCATGAATTAATGTGCCTACCACGCCTTCATTTTTTTTTTTGTTAAATTATTAACGTTTGGTGTAAGTCATTTCTTTACGATTTCGGCGTCAAACGTTTAACAAAAATCTAATGCAATTTCTAGCATTTACGTTTCGTAACTCCACATTAATGGTCGGAAAAGCGAAAACCCTATATTTTTTAACCATTACGCAGGGAGGCCTCGGATGATAGTCTATGGAAACCACTACAGACCAATCTGTTGATCATCTTCTTTTTATTCTTCATCCATTATTAGTGCACCATATTAGTATATATAATATATATATATATATATATATAATATAAATATATATAAGATTTCTATCTCCTACAGTATTATTCACTAGTTTTTTACCATATTGATTAGGTATCTATGCACTTTTCTTTTAACCAGGAATTTCGGTACTGTGGAAATCTTTACCTTCTTTATCATTTATTCCTTACCTGACGTATATTATTTAATACTGTCTATACCTTATACCATTCCCTTATATATCCTTGCCGCCTCGCTTGGAAGCGTTGCACAAAGTATTCACACAAGAAGGCGTAGATACTTTGAGAACTTAATTTCTAGGAAAATTCCTCTTTAAAGATCTCTTCGTCTGATGGAGCAAGGGGCTGAAACCTTCTATCAAATCTTGGCTTTTTCGTGAATGGTGTGTTATGATAGCTCAAAAGCCTATTAACTACCAACAGCACCATGCAGAAATCGGGACATGGTAACGTGATATGATATATATATATATATTATATATATATATATATATATAAATAATATATATATATATAATAATGTTTGTATATAATACATATAATATATATATATATATATAATATATATATGTATGTATGTATCGAAAATATTTTCATCGTAACTCTACATTGCTTTGATAGTGGCATAACAGGTTTCTGAAAGCATATTAGCGATTCGGACTCAGGAAAAAAAAAATACATAGAAATGTTAAATCTATCTAAGCAAAAAGATTTTTTTTTCTTTTAATATAAAGAAAAATTAAAAATAAACAATTTAAATTGGCTACAAACAAATGTCAAAATAAAAAAAATGTCAACGTCCTTTTAAATAAAAATTCAAATTAAGTTTTTTCCAAATATTTTTTATGTGAAAAGTTTATAAAAAAATTGTTTAGGAGTCGAAAGGAGTCTTTTTTTTTAAATCGACTCCTGACTTTTGGGGAAATCTACTCCGACTCCGACTCCTTACCCCTTGAAAACGTTCGACTCCCGACTCCCACACCATCCGCTCATATATATATACTATATATATATAATATATATCATATATATATATATATTATATATATATATATATATATATATATCATATAATATATAATATATATATATTATATATATATATATATATATATAAGTATATATATATTAAGTAATATATATATATATTATATATACCGTATATATATATATATATAATATATATTATAATTATATATTATATATATATATATATATATATATATATGTATTATCTTATATATATTTATTAAAAATATATATAATATAATTATGTACAAAAAGAATTTAGTTGGGTCAAAAAAATAATTATATATAATAAAAAAATTATTACACCTATAACCTCATGAAAAATACAGAGATATTTTAAATGATTACAATCCAGGCCCTTAAAAGTGATAATAATTATAGTTTCATTATTTATAAGATGTTTGATGGCTGAGGCACAGAGTAAACTAATCTTTGAGATTCGGAATTCAACATGGATACTCCAATGTGATCTGGTATGAGAATGTATATCGATATTCGCTGAATCCCACCACACTTATTACGTGAATTACGGATAACGAATCTCGAACCGTGTTGTGTGAATTCTCCAGAATATTCACTGAAATTCCATGTGTAATATTGACTATGAATCACTCTCACGAAATCCCGAGATACTTGTGCGAAATTGCACCATGTACCAATTGACATTTATATATCAACTAGATCAACATATTCATGGGTTATATAAGGGAGGGGGGGAACAGAAGGTTGCACAAATGACCCACCTAGGGATGGGTCCCGAGAAAAAGGTTCGCGAGGAGTCCGGTAAGTCTCGGATCATGCGCGCGGCTGGAAGTAACAACGCAGACTATCCAGGGTTGGTCATATGGGCGGAACCGGAATGCAGTCTCCGCAATTAAATAATGAGGTATTATACCGGAGAGCCCGGTATTTATATATTATATATATATATATAATATATATATATATATATTATTATATTATTATATATATAGTTCTCGTGCCAAGATGATAAAGCCTGGTTATCGTAACATTCACTCACCATAATATATATATGAATGTACTATAAAGCAAATGATTAAGAAGTCTCAAAGAAAGATGCTTGGAATTATGATATAAGGAGGAAATAAAAGAAATACTAAAAGGTGCTCGTATAGAGAAATACAAGTAGAGTATAATATGAATCAGTTATAGGACAAGTAGAGGATGAATGTGACTTTATACAAGAGGGAATAGGAATCACTATTTCATGGTAAGGTAAAGCGCAGTTAAGGTTATAAGAATGAGTAATAAAGGGGATATACTTGCTTAGAAATAATAGAATAGGGATGGTTGACTTTTTGTAAACTGATGAAAATGGATGTTGAAAGGGTAGCAGTGTATGGAAAGAACACTGTACAAAAATTCTACTAAAATATTAACAGTAATATAATAAGAGCGAATGAATAGTGAGTTTTGAGATTAGGATGTGTTGGTGTTTGGATGTATTTCGAAAAACGTGGTTTGAATGGATATTTGGGATAGAACGATGTATTAGTAAGAAGAGAGGAAGGTGAATACTGTGAGGTGATGGATGATAGTTGAAGTAATTATTGGTAATATTTCGTGCTATTATGATTAATTTTTGGTATTCATTTACGTAACGCATTTGAAATCTTATGGTTGAATCACTATGATCTTTCCACAGACACTTTTACGCGGAGATGGTGATTGATGATCTTGCGAAGTCTTTGTGTAATTTAGCTTGCTTTTATACGGGTTTATTATTAATCAGACACTGACTGATCTGAGACCAGGGACATATTGGAACGAGAGCGGTCATAAAATATTTTGACTCTCTTTTATTACTTACAGCGTCTAACCGAAGACAGCATACGGGGAGATCTGTTTAGAACATTAACTAGGGGAATTATAGTTTTTATTTACTTGTCTGTTTTCTTATTGGTGCATATGGATTGTTGTGGTAGTTTGGTTGCGATGTAGAGGCTCGCTGTCGCCGATCATTTAGAAGGAGGCGTCTCACCTCCTTTGTTGCAAAGCACTATAATCGCGCTCGTCCGTATTGAATGGTATGGTTATGAAGGAGAGGAGGTAGGATGCATATTCTATCTTTTCATTCAGTATATAGAAATTGACATTAAGTAGACACTATGAGTCGGCTACGACACGAAATGTAAATATAATGTGTGTATCTCTCGCGTAGCGCCCCTTTTATGGGATCTCTAGGGCAGGGACAGGTCGTATGATAGAATGTTTAAAGTCAGGACGATGAAGGAAAGTGTTTATGGTAAGGTTTATCTACTGCCAGACACTGGTCTATATGGTGTTTGTTGTTGGAGGTAGGATCTTCTTGAATGGAAGCAGAGAAGTTATGTTTGACGACAGGAAGCTGTGCTCGTTATATGAATAAGTTGTGCATAATATTGTGTAAGTTCGTCGAATTTATGGTGGATAATAGGGTGGATGAGGGAACAGAGAGACGTTTTGTAGATTATGACTCATTCATTAGGTTATTCAATTTTGATATATATTGGAATGGTATTAAATAGAATAAGATATCGAGAGAGATGCAGGAATGGTAGTATAGAATGTTGTAAGAAATATAGAGATGAGATTGATAGGGTGCTCATACTACACCTATATTATTAATGCGGATTGATTTGGTTCTGTGTGGCTAGTCTGAAAGAGAGTTTGAGAAGGATGGTAGAGAGATTTGGCAGGACGTGTGGTAAAAAAGGAAAAGGGTATATGAAAAAGTAAACGTGGTACAAAAGTAAAGGGTATTATAGGTTTGTAGAAGTGAAGGATCAGTCCGTCAGTAGGTGAATATAATAGTTATGTTAAGTAATGGTGAGCAGCATGGAATCAAGTGTTACAATTTTTCGGCATTTGTGTTAATGATAATTAGTAATCATTTGAGAGATGAGAGTATTTGAGGTTGGAGTACTATTGAGTCTTGTTGGATAGATGAGGATACGGCATGATGCTCAATGAGTGGTAGAGGAAAGTCACTCTTCAATAGCAGTAAGGGTGGCCGTGTGTCAATTAATCGTTCTCGGGGAATTTGTTATATAGATAGCATAATATCTCTGATAAGATCATGCTATCCAGATGTCTGATATAATTTTGTTACTCACTTGAGGATAGTTGTTGATTTGAGTCGCCGAGTATTGTGGTTAAATTGAGAGAAGGATAAGGAGGTAGTGAGAAACATGATGGTCTGATAAGAAGTAATAGGTAAGAAGATAAAATGATGGGATAAAAGATGGAAGAATGAGACTTGATTAAAGAAGAGAGTGATGTAGGTGAGTGGAAGAAGAGAGAGATAAAGATGTACGCTATGATACATATGAACAGCCATATGCTTGAGATAGGTTTGCAGTCATTTTTATAGGAAACGTTTGTGAGTTGATATTAGATAGTCTAGGCTCGATTTTATAGCGGATCGATGTAATAGCTCGCGGGGAATGGGTTTTGGGTTAAAACTAGATTGTATACACTATTACCGAGCATACCTGAGATCTTCGTCTTGAACAACCAGATTTGGTTTACTGCAACTCCAGTATTTATGATTACGGTGACTGTCTCCACTAGAACGAACCCAACAATCATCCCTAACTGATGGTCAACCAATAGGATTCCATGGAAAAGAGTATGATAGCTGGTTGTTAACACAAAGTCAAATGTTAATTGCAAGATCACATGGCAGACATATATCTTAGAGCTTCTTTAAAGTCGTTATCTAAGTTTTGGCAAGAGACATTATAAAAAATAGTGAGGAGACGTATACCAATTTCCTGTTCATCATGGACTTACTTTCTTCAACAATATGAAACGAAGTCACAACTTATTCGAGAGCTACGTAGATACGAAACACATTTCATCCTAATCTTATGAGTATACAGACTTCTAAATGGTTAAAGTGTTGGTAACCTTATAAGAACTGTTGTATGAGTATCAAGATCGTGATTATGAGCATTGAAACACTTATTCAAAAGTAACTTATTCCCAATTTCTAGTGTGGTAATATATATTCTGATCATTGATGTAATCCTCTTTATTTGCATATAAAGAAATATTTAATTACGTGGTCAACTTTGCTGACTGTATACAGAGTGATTTTAGATATTGCTTAACAACGAATAAGTAAGTTCTTAGACCTATAATTTTGTTTAGCAATTGTTTAGGACAATGGGGTTACTAACAGTTTATCTGTGGCTGATAAGTCAGTTGCGAGAAAGAGACTTCACGGGAATAGTATGGGGAAAAATATTACGAAATTGGTCGGTTTGTGGATGATAGCATCAGGCTGGAAGAGGTCTGTGGTAAATAAACTAACCTACGATGATGTTGCAGCTGATGGATAACTTGCCTATCAAAAGTCATGTTGAATAGTCTAAGTGTTTGGAAGATTTTTTAAAGTTCCAATCATGAAAAATTTATATACGCATCGTACAATTTATTTTGTATATTTTTTTTGCCCTTTCTGTATGGATTATTTGTGGATATGAGAGAATTGTATTTGCATTAAGTGAACTGAATAAGGATGGGCAGGAATCTGTATCATTTCCATATATATCTTTATCTTTGCTAATCTGTTCTTCTTATTCTATTCTTTAGTTCATCTATCTACCTTCATTTTTTTATCCTGCTTGGCCCTATTCGGGGTTCGTGGATGGATAGTCTTGTCTTTCCACAGTGTCTTTAGACTTCTTTGCGACTCTTCGGCTTCCAGTAGTCATACCACCGATTGACGTGGTGATTAGGTTTATTGTAGATTGCATGTTATTGACCCTCATGAAACTAATCAAACGAATCTACTTCCTAAAATCTTTTAATTAAAAAAATCCTGATAATTAAGACTTATTCTAACCATTCAGTCATTGTGATGTCGGATACCAAATCCAAGGCAAGGAGGGTTGTTTTGAGCAAGTATTTGCGTTCAAAGGTTTACTAGGTCTCTTTTCGTGATTAAAACTAGGTTTTCTTATTAAAGATAGAGAAAGAAATGTCGACATCAACAGAATTATAAGCACGGTTTCTAAGGTTTTGATGATGCTATATTGGAAGATGCTGTTTTGAATCTTGAGGCTTGGATTAGAGTTGGACAGAAAAGTGATAAACACATTTTAAGCAAAGGCAAGCAAGGTACTTCAGACTGGCAAATCAAAATGAGTTTTAGTTACGACATAAATATGAAATCGCTGAAGATTGCCGCAAAAGAAAAGAATTTTTGTGTGTTTAATAGTAATTTTTGAAATTATAATATTGTTAGAATTTAAAAATAGAGGTTAAAAACTGATATGAATCCGTAATCCGTAATGTTACTTACAAGAGTAAAGAAGTAATTATCAAATCTTACAAAACATTGCTATACCGCTATCTGAATACTGTGCAGAAGTTTGAACCACTTACCTAGGAAAGTACATTAGAATGCTTAAGAGAATACAATGTAGAGAAACAAGAATGACGTGATTTTGCAAATAAGAGTAATGAGTTGAGAGATTGATGGACACGGGCATGTTTTCATTGCAATTACTATAACAAAGCTATTAAAGATTTAGTGTGGTTAGGATGTACTTTAGCTATAGTTTTTTTTTCTTTCAGCTGTAGACTTTGTGTATACTATGTAAGTTATTGAGAAGCCCTAGGGTGTTTGTGGATTTGGCATGAGCATGTTTGATGATTGTTTTTATTGAGCGTTGACTGGGCAGTCTCGATAAGCCATGTGCTTTTACTTTTCTTTATTTTTGTTCTAAATGTTTAATATATATATATACTATATATATATTTTATATTTTTTATATATATATATATTTTAGATAGTTCTGCCGATGTCTAAATATTTATTTATATAGTTATTATATATTATATCCTATTATTTAATTATTTATATATACAAATATAGTAGATATTAGAGGGCCCTAAAAAAAAACAATAGATATTAGTAAATAAATAATAGAATAGTATTATTCACAGAAATATGAAAGATTGAAAGAAAATAAATAAAGAAGGTTATCAAATCAACTTAGATTTTTTAAGTTTTTTTACTAAAAAAAAATTATTATTTATTTAATAATTTTCATCAATTTGAAAATAATATAAATAATATTGTTGAATTATGCCTCTCTCTGTTGTTGTAATTGTTGTGGTTAATTATATTATTATTAATTAATTATTTATTAATTATTTGCTATTGTTTATTAGTTTATTAATTATTTAATACTATTATTATTAATATTATTATTTATGAATTAATCATTATTTTATTATTATTAATTAATTATTATAATTCGTTATTTCGATGTCTTCTTAATTCGTTTTGATTACATTCTAATAAATTTGCTCCCCTTCTTCTCATCTCTTTCAATCCCATACAACATCGTGCATGCTTAGTGTTAACACTGATTATCTGCTAGCTCCCATGCAATCAAAAATGCATCATCATCATCATTATCAACTCATCATCATCATCATTCATTATATTATAGATTATTATTATTATTAATGTATCTATTATTTATTTTATTATTATTATTAAATATTATTATTATTAATTATATTTTATCAAACTTATAGTTGAAATCTTTATTATTATTTAAGTTGTTGCTTTTTATTATTATAAAATTATTATTATTATTAGATTATTATTAATTTTTCACTTTTAATTAATTAATGCTATATATTCATATTATTATTCTTATATATATAATTCCTTATTTAATATTAAATTTAATTTATATTTAATTTAAAATCTATTAATTATTATAATTATGATTGCTTTTATTTATAGTATTATTTATATTACTTCTAATATCAATTTATATTTATTATGATTTAATTTTACTTTCTTTAATAGTTTATATATTTTATATAGGTTATTCTTAATTATTCATTACGTATAATGTCTTACAATTATATTTAATTATATTATGCTTCTTATTTGTATTATTCCTTTAAGATACTTTAATTTATACTATCTTATTATATATATTATTTTTATTATTAATGTTAATATGATTATTATTAAATATTTATTTCAGTATTATTAATAGTTATGCTAGTATCTGTAGAGTATTATTTGTATGGGCGTATTTCAGGTATCGTATATTAGTTTTCAAAATTATGAGACAAAGGTATTAAAAATTTATGCCATTGTAAGATATGATTTTGTATGAGGAGGATGAAAATTATGCGTCTATTTGTGGTATGCCGTATTTTGGATAGTTAATATTAAATATATTATATTTAGTTGTATTTGTATCTATATTTTACTCTATCTGTAACTCTATATATATGATAATTTATTATAAGGAGTTATGACCCTTGAGTGAGAGCATCTAGATTTTTGGAGGAATGAGTGCTACATTTATGTTAATTACATGTGTTAATTATCATTCTTAATTTTAGCTAGCTTATCATTATTATTACTTACTAATATATATTCACTCTCACTTATTTATTTTGATTACTCAATATTTATTCCTATAATCTATGCGTTACTCAGATACTTATTATTTCACTATATTGATTATGTCATCTTTTATTGTTATAGCTTCTATATTTAGATGTTTTACTGTCTTTTGATTTGATTTTATATTTAGGTCGTTATAGTGTTCTCTTTTCATTTTGTGATTCATTCGGTTCTATTATATAATCTCTATTATGTTTGCAGTCCTATTATTTTATTATCAAATGTCTGCCAAAACTGCTCGATTGTTATTATTACATAAAAAGTTTGTGATCTGGGACTCTATATAATCTTATCTTTTAGTCTTCTACCGCTGATCGCCAATTAATATATTTTATTATTTAGCTTACTTTGTTTTTAAATAGAATTCGTTATTAAAACATTTATTAAAGCTAATTTCTATTGCGTTGTAAGCTACTCGAGCTTAAATTTTGTTCCGCAATCTTTACAGTTTTTTATTCATTTTTTTATTTACTTGTGTAAATTTAATTTTTCATACTTATATAAAGGGTTGCGGTCCCAGTATTTACACATTGAACATTAATTATACTGTTTTTTTACTTAACTATTTTTTTTTTTATTATTTTTGAGTTAGGTTTAATTTATTTTTTATGATACAATGTGTTACTTGAATAGTGTTTATGTAAAGGTTTTATTGGTCAAATATTTTATTTAATATGGTTTTTGATTTACATTTATTTAATTTTCGTTTTTTATTTTATTATCAGCTTACTCTAACGTTGGACATCTTTTAGGATCGTTTTTTTTTTTTGTTTTTTAATCTTATTATTTATGATTCTCGGTGGTATTTCCTTAACAATTTTTCTCGTAGTGTCGCCCGTCTGGTTTAAGGGTTTATAGTTTATTGTTTTTTTATTTTTCTTAAGTTAAGTTATAATTTTTCTTTCTTTTAGTATATTCCTATGATGTTAGGTCTGAGTACTTTTAGTTGTGATTGTTTATTATTTCTTCTTCATCCACTCTCCGTCTTAATTCCCTTACGCTTTCCCTACGCTTTATTTCTTTTTTTGATTTTTAACGTTCTATTCAGTTCCTTCGTGTGTGTTGAGTGGTGTTGTGGTGTTAGTGTGTGTGTGTGTTGTGAGTGGGTGTGAGGTGTGGTTGTGGAGCTAGATAGTGGTCCATTGTTTGTCTCTAAGATCGTGGGCTTCTCTATTCACTTTCCGAAACTCTCTCTCGCTTACATCTCTAACTGTCGTGTGTTAGAATTTTCCATCCTATCTGTTTAATCTTATTATCCGTTTATTTTGTCACTTTCTCATCTGGTCTGTAGTACTACTCTCGAATTAGGTTACTTAAGTAAATTCACTCGCTCATCTCTAATCATATTCGTATTATTTACTGTCTTAAATACTTACTTCTTTTATACTTATTACTGTTACTTGAACGGATGGGTTTGTTGTGGCCTAATGTAATCTAGTTATAACAAATTTAATTATTTGTTATTGAGTAGTTGGGGTAGTCACAATTCGGAGACTGACTTTCTTTTCTTCCGATATTAACGGTTTCGAGGTGTTTGAGTCACAGAAAAAGGTGCAGCTTTTGACATCAGATTTTGAGGTCTAGGTAGTCGCTGTATGATGCTTGTGTTCATAGCTACTGTTTCCTAAACAGATATACGAAGATAATTTTTTCGAGACTCTTATCTCTCCTACTTGCATTCTTACCACTCTCCGACTCTGACTCGTTTTTAATTGTCTTTCACTCTATACAAAAATACTGAGCGTCCTCTATTTCGGGGATTTCAATGTACACACCAAGTCGATTGGTTGGGGTCCTCCTCATAACGATTTAGGTGAGGAAAGGGTGCGGCAGAATAACCATTACAAGGATGGCGCGATGCTCTTACGATCTGGAGAAAACTAAATCCAAGAACCCTATCACCATTCCGTTCGTCCTAACTTTCGATTTCTTAGACACCTCTTTGTGAACTATGTTTTACACTGACTGAGAGTTGATCTCTCCCTCTCTGATAAATACCAGCTACTTCGCCTGCCGTGATTGGTAAATCTGACCAAACTATATCTCTATAACTTTTAAAGTCCTCCTCTCAAAGCTCAGTTGTGACTATGCGTGTTTCTGAGAACTGAATAGTGTGATGTCGGGGTGATACTGGGGGGGCCTTGCGTCGCTTCTACGCTAACTATAGATGGAATGACTGCTTGACTCTGATGACGCTTCGGCTTCTGCCACTAAGGTGGGAGCTGTAATCTGTGATGGGATGAAGAGGTTCATTCCATTCTTCGACTAATCTTTACTCTTCCTCGCTAATCATGTTCGAGTTGTGGCTTGTTACTTTTGGCCATTCGATAGGCCAGAGACAGCGTCTTACTAATCGGGGTGGAATATTTCTTCTCGTTCCTCCTATTTACTATATCTCATGCTATAATTTATCTCAATATCGCTAGAAATACGTTGTCATAGGGATACTCCTTCTGACGACAATAGCGGTCTACTTTCATAAAGTAAACGAAAGTGGCGCTAACTCATCACTTGATTTCTCCTATAGGATAAGTCCTTCGTGGCCTCCTGTTGCCAAACAAACTCAGATATCTTCTAACACTTCTGGTTAATCTTAAGCTCTCTTATGCTACCATCGTCGCTTCTTATTCGCTCTGGGAGCTGTATGTTTGAATTCTAGACATACTGAAAGGACCATCTTCGGCTACCTATTTTTCGTCTAACTCAACTGGAGCGAATTCTTGGCATTCCTCCTCCTCCGCACGGTATCCTTCTAGGTGATCGCGTATTGTGCTCTTTGACCATCGTTGCTTACAGGTATTGTGTAATCGGTGTCGGGGGACTCGTGAGATCTAGGTGAACGATGTTATAGGCGAATAAGGGGTGGTACTCGGTTCAGGATAGTGCTTGCCCGAGTTTATTGCAGATCGGGAGCGTTTTCGCTTTTCCCGTAGACTGGTCGCAGTCCTCTTGATTTCCATTACCGCTATATTCCATCTCTAATGTCTTAATACTAACAGCTTTCATCCAGTGTTGACGCAGCACTGTCATATCTGCTATTCCGCTAATAAGGACTATATAGTGAACGCTGCTTCCTTAGATCATTCTACTATGCGCCTCATAATTAGTGGCTCACTTGTATTTATCATATATCTTATGAAAGCAATTCTGTACACTGATCACTTTCTTTAGACACCTCTGCGAATGAATCCTATTTTGGTTTCTTCTTCAGAGATCGTGCTGTTCATAGTACGAGTGTTTTAAGTGGAGGGATATCGAGGTTCTTCTGCACATTGGGTGAGTAGTATATCATTTTCTAAATGTAATAGACTCGATTTATCGTGATGTGTCCGTGTGGCCCTTAGGTCCAACTTTCCTCTGGGGAGCCCTTGCGTGAGGGTGTGTGCAGGCTTTGATCTTTCCAAGCATTTGGCCCGGGTATGGCCGCGTCCACTACTGCTCTCCAATGCTCCCTCCTTCTGGTTGTCCTCCTTCTCACTATTCGCTTCCTTTATTGTCTAGGTTTATTTCAACTCGCTCCACTATCGGCTGTTGTTGACATGGGAGCGAACGTCTTCCTTTCTTTTGGCTGTCAAATGTGGGTGATTCCTCAGTGGTTTCGTGTTTATTCTGCTACTAATATTCCATCCTTTTCATTATCGATTTCTATTATCTATTTGTTATCCGGACCGCGAAGATAACCTAATGTTACATATCGTAGCCGGCTTGAAAGTTCTTCAACTACATTTCAAGAAGCTGCATCCAGATAATATCTTTTAACTTCTATAGAAACTTGCTATCTGTCTATATATATGCTTGTATTCCGGATTTGGCTGATAGTTACTGGTTAAAAAATTTTTAATTCCGGGTGGAGGTCGTCTCACTTTGGGTGACCATTCTACTCTTTAAGACTCAAGCTTCCCTCCATTCAAAATTACTCTTAAAGACAATTCTAACTTGTCATATCATTCTCTTGCCTCGAACGGGTTCTCAAGTCGTCTCTCCGTGTTTGAACAGATGGTAAACTATCCTTGCCTTAGAAACCGGGATGATTCATAATACCATGTTGGCAGACATCACATGAGATTAGTACGGTTGGGTCTAAAAAGGGCGGTCCTTATTTAAAAGAATGGGAGTCTCTGTTTTAGACTGCGAGACTTTTTTTTTCATCATCACAGGCATTACTCCAGTTATACCAAGGGCCTCCTCGCCTTGGTATGGAGTACTGGCTACTCATATTGGGGGGGCTCAGGTTTCAACCGGTGGTTTCTGGATAGGGTCGAGTCAAAGGCATAAAGACTTATAAACTGTCCGTTGTACTTTCCAGTACAGTTGACCCTCTATCTTTGGCGGCGCGAATGTTGGTGCTTTTATCTCTTTTCTATAGGCTCTAAAGCGGCAAGTGCTCGAGGGGGCTTTCCACTCGCGTGCCACCCCCTTTACGACGCCCTGTAGCACAAGGGGTGCTGTAATCGTGCACATGAATCTTTTTTGTCGTTGATTTAAGGAACGTCCCACGACTCAGTTCGTCGTGGTGCTCTCCTTCCTGTCCTGCAACGCCTCCCTCTGTTTGTGGTTCTCCCCCTTCCTCTATTCCTTTCCACATTTTTGTTGTTTTTTTTTTCCTTTTGAACGCTAATGAAGCTCATTGTAATTTCTTCGTGGACGTCTAAAACTGAAGTTTACCAGCCCGCGTGAGCTCTCGGTGTTTGTGTTCTTACTGCCTTATATGTTTTCTGTAGGGTATGGCCGAGCTGATTGCTGGGCCCGCCTCCTGCTCTTGCGTTATTTAGTACGCGTGATATTTTGGGTTGAGGCTTCCGTGTGGTCGTTTCACACTCAAGCCGCGTTTGCGTTTTTTAGACCACGTTGCTGCTACGGGATTACGATGGGTTGGGCGGCTCTTGCCAGTGAGGCCGGATTGTGTGCTGCGGCGATACAACCCCTTAACGCTTACACAACACCACCACACAAAAATAACAAAAATACATAGAACCACGGGCGTTGGTAAGCCCACAAACAACACACGGGGTACGGAATCGCAACAAACTCTCATGACATCAAAAATGAAGGTCAGAGTTCGCCGTAGTTTTACTTTCTCACTCGAGGCGCCTACAGAGTCGCGCCAGGGCCCCCCTTGCCAGCCTGGGGTTTGTCATAACCTTATTTGGATATAGAATGACACCATAATGACACAACATTTAGCAAAAGGAGTGTGTTTAAGTAGTCATTCGATCTTCTCTTTCCAAAAACTTGGGGCCCTGTCTGTGTAATGTTTGCAATACATTGTTGCATCCACAGAATCCAATGATTTCAATTCGCTACGTCACACAGGGGGTGGGGGGGTTCCCCCTCGCCACCGCCCGGATCACCCTAAATTTAAAAATGGACTTAAAAGCGATGAAATTTGATGAGTGTATAGAAGAGAATAAATGAAAATAGAATGGCTTATGTAAATTAATTGGCGTAGGCCATATGGGGCCCGGGAGGCCGGAGCTGAATGGTTTGCGCGCTGCCCGAATGGAATTCTGGCTCCTCAACATATTAGAACAAATGAGGTGTCTACATCTATGTTTTCAACGGTGTAGAACT